>JAUUTY010001034.1:0-108521 GCA_030979885.1 Lolium multiflorum | reverse complement strand
CTGACTATTCCAGAACTCTCGTAGATGTTCTATCCATCCAATCTCCGATCAGCAATTGAACTCATTCCATATTCCATATCTACTTAAACCACATCAAACCTTATGGTCACTCGAATCATGGAATCATGTACATGGTTGTGACTCTTCTTCGACCACAATTAATAGCGGGATAGTGGGAGATCCATAATGGTCTTACACATTCACTCATAACTTATGTGACTTTATTGAACCATTTACATACTACCGATTCCCTTTGTCATTTGTCCGAGGTTTGCTCATCTGTATCTCCATACCTTGTTCAACTCGTCCTGTCTCCGACAAGCACTCTTTACTGTGACCAGTATATTACTCCCAGGAACTATTCATGTTATGGTTAATCTATTTACATTCCAATCAGAGGGCCTGGAAAGAGATATCTATCCTCACATCGATTAATGTATTGTCTCACTTTGATCCATGCCTCAATTCAAACTCTTCCCAATATTTAACCCACCTTATAACCACCCATTTAGTTATGGCGTTTGATGTAATCAAAGTACTCCTTCCTGAGAAGGTGATTAACATGATTCCATGGTCGAAGGACTAGGTAATCTGGTGTATCAAAGTTTATAGCAAACAGAATCTCAATGATAGATCTATGCTATATTAATTGGGTGTGTCCATTACATCATTCATCTAATTACATAACCTTTGTTATTAATAACATCCAATGTTCATGATCATGAAACTATGATCATCTATTAATCAACACGCTAGTTAAGAGGAGGCTTACTAGGGACTCCTTGTTGTTTACATAACACACATGTATCAATGTTTCGTTTAATACATTATAGCATGGTATGCAAACATTTATCATAAACATAAAGATATATACAACCACTTTATTATTGCCTCAAGGGCACTCCAACAACCTCCCACTTGCACTAGAGTCAATAATCTAGATTACATTGTAATGTACCAAACACCCTGTTGGTCATGCTTTTGCCCTAGGGAGAGCTTTTTTTAGTCAACTGATCTGCCACATTCAGATCTGTGTACTTTGGCAAATCTCCTTACTTCCATCTGAAGGTACTTTGCCAATAAAAACTGAATCTGATATACAAGCTTCAGCTTGGTAGTGGACCTTGGTTCTGTGCATTGAGATACACCCAGCGTTATCACAATAGATGACTAGTGGTTCCAATGCACTAGGATCCACACCATGCTCAACAATGAACCTCTTCATCCATACCGCCTCTGCTCCGAAGCTGTTATGTATTCCGATTCAGTTGAGGATTTCCGCCACCGTGCACTGCTTGGTGCTGCACCGCTTACTGCAGCAGCATTCAATATAAACACACCTAATCGAGAGACTTAGAGCTCATCAGACTGAGGTTCCAACTTGGCATTCTGCACCTGGTTACAACGAGCTCTTGGTCACCATCATAGAAACATATCCTTGGTCCTTTTCAGTACTTCAGATATTCTTGGATCGTTGTCCAAGAACCATCTCTGGATCACTATTGTTTGAGCATCAAAACTAATACATGTGCAATATCCTGGTCCTGCACACAAGATGGCATGATGATAGGTTTCCTACTGCTTGCAGCATAGGGATCTTGTTCATCCTCTCTCTTTCTTCTGAATATTCTTATCTTAGTCTTTATCAAGACCATCTGGCAACATAGGTAGAACCTTCTGTTTTCATCCATTCAAACTTTAGAATCTGTCCAGTGTATGTACTCCCGTGAAAGCCCTATTAGGCTTCTTGATCTATCTCTATGATGCCTAAAATGTACGCTGTTTCACCAAGGTCTTTCATTGAAAAACACTTATTCAAATAACCTTAACATTGCTTAGTATGAGTCATCAACAATAATATTATGTCATCTACATATAATAATGCCGTTAAGCTCCCACTCAACTCACTTTCTGTGTCAGCCTTCCATGACACCGTATAAACCCGAAGTCTTTGATCACCTTATCAAAGCGTAGGTTCCAACTCCGGATGCTTGCTTAGTCCATAAATGAACGCTGAAGTCATGCCTGTCGACATTTTTAGGACTGACAAAAACCTTGGGTTGTACCATATACAACCTTTTCAATGTTAAGGAACGCTGCTTTGACATCCATCTCGCCAAATCTCATAATCGGTGAAATGCAGCTGATATACAAATCATGACTTTAGCTTCACATGGTGTGAGAAGGTCTCATCGTAGTCAACTCTTGAATTTTTCGTAAACCCTTTGCGACAAGCCTCGGTCCATCAAAGGACGTATACTTCATCTTGTTTTTCTTTCTAAAAAACATTATTATCCAACCTTGCGGCTATCAGGTAAGTCTACCAAAGTCCACATTTCTACATGGATCCTTTTTGATTTCATGGCTTCTTGCCATTTGTTGGAATTTGGGCTCATCATCGCTTTCATATGTCGCAGGGTCTTCATCATTGTAATGTCCAATGACATTTAGACAAGGATCATACCAACCGGAGTGGTATCCCCTGTCGATCTCGAGGTTCAGTAGCTACCTCACTGAAGTTTCATGATCATTATCATTTGCTTCCCTCTTATCGGTAGGCTGTGAACATCTTCTCCGGCACGCTACTCTGATCTACGAGAGAATGTTCAATAACTCTCTTTCGAGTTCTACTTTCCTTCCAGCCACTTTTAGTGAGAAACTCCTTCTCAAGAAAAGTTCCGCTCTTGGCAACAAAGATTTTGCCTTCGATTCATAGAAAGTATACCTAATAGTTTCTTTAGGGTATCCTATGAAGACGCATTTCTCCGCTTGAGTTCTAGTCGTTGTAACTTTTTACATAAGCTTCAACCCTAAACTTTAAGGAATCACAATGAGGTTTCTTCCTAAACCACAATTCATACGGTGTCGTTTCAACGGATTTAGATGGTGCCCATTTAAAGTGAATGCAGCTGTCTCTAATGCATAACCCCAAACTGATAACGGCAAATCAGTAAGAGACATCATAGAACGAACCATATCTAAGAGAGTTCGATTACGACGTTCGGACACACCATTGCGCTGTGGTGTTCCCGGCGGTGTCAACTGTGAAAGTATACCGTATTTCTTTAAATGCATGCCAAACTCATAACTCAGATATTCGCCTGTGCGATCAGAACGCAGAAACTTAATCTTCTTGTTACGCTGATTTTCTATCACTTTGGAACTCCTTAAACTTCTCGAAAGTTTCGGACTTATGTTTCATGAAATGGATATACCCATATCTACTCAGATCATCTGTGAAGGTTAGAACATAACGATAACCACCGCGCGAGGCTACACTCATTGGTCCGCACACATCGGTATGTATGATTTCCAATGAGTCTGTAGCTCGCTCCATTATACCAGAGAATGAAATCTTAGTCATTTTTCCCATTAGACATGCTTCGCATCTATCAAGTGACTCAAAGTCAAGTGATTCAAGTAATCCATCGATGGAGTTTCTTCATGCGCTTTCACTCCAATATGATCAAGACGACAGTGCCACATGTAAGTAGAATTATCATTCAATTTAATTCGCTTAGCATCAATGTTATGAACATGTGTATCACTACTATCGAGATTTAACAAGAATAAACCATTCATCTCAGGCGCATCAATGTGTATCACTACTATCGTCGGTATCTCCATACCTAGTTCAACCTCGTTATCGATATGTACTCTTTACTCGTACCGTGATATGATATATCTTGTAGAACTTCACATGCTTGCAAGCTTAATTAGATATCATTCCACCGAGAGGCCCAGATATATCCGTCATTAGGATGGACAAATCCCACTATTGATACAAGTGTCTCAATCCTATACTTTCCGAACACTTAATGCCATCTTTATAACAACTCATTTACGAATAGTGTTTGGTGTCATCAAAGCATCCATCCGTGTAGTGATTAACAAGATCTTCTGGTCAAAGGATTGCTACTATGGATATTAAAGCAGAACAAAGAACCAATGACTTGATCATATGCTATGCTTACTATGGGTGTATGTCCATCACATCATTCACCTAATGATATGATCATTATAATACCAATATTCATGATCATGAAACTATGATCATCTATTAATCAACAAGCTAGTTTAACAAGAGGATTACTAGGGACTCTTTTATGTTTATATAACACACATGTATTAATGTTTCCGGCCAATACAATTATAGCATGAGATGCAAACTATTATCATAAACACAAAGATATAATAATAATAACCACTTTATTATTGCCTCTTGGACATATCTCCAATAGAAGTCTGTAGATGTTTTTCTTAGATTAATTTGTGTCTTGAGTTTAGTTGCATTCATTTTGCATGGGCACTTTGTATCTTTGAATGTATTTCTATTAGAGTTGGTTTGGGAATAGTTTTCAAAAGGTAGAATTTACTTGTTGCTCTAATCATGTGTTGTATTATTTACTAAGCTTCTCTAAAAATTATGTATGTGCACATTTGGTATATTTGACTAATATTTTAAGCTAAAGGAAAAATTCGCAAAATATAATACAAGCCTTGCAAAGGGTTACTGAAAGTTTAGAGACCACACGTATGTGGGGTGCTGCCGTTCCGTCCAACTGTACCACCTCTCGAGGACTCAGAGAGAAAGTTAGAGTTTTTTCCAGCATAAATCCGAGAGTTTAGCGACTGTCTGTACGGCGGGAGTGCCGCCATACCACTCGCCTGTAACAAGTACTCCAAGAATCAAACACACAAACAACAAAAGCATTTGAGAATTTGGCGAGGACGCGTATGGCAGGAGTGCCGCTGTACCGAGCAGTCGTACCAACTTCTCCACCATTGTAAAAAAACAAAGAGAAGCATGAGCTACAGTGAGTATCGTTCCTTTAGCCACCCATGAAATTTCCTAGCCTATAATTCTCTGTAGAAGTTCATGTACTCTTTTATTTTCTCTTATTGATTGGGTGAACAAACTCCATTTGTACACCAAATCATTTGGTTTTATTTTGTTTGTTATTTTTACACGGACTTGAGCCTTGTGCAAATGAATGTGCGGTATGGTGCCAACCGTACAAACACTCGCATGAGCCGTTTGGTTGTTTCTGTTTAACAAGCCATAAATTAAAATTCGTTGAAGAAAAGGTCCATGTCCATCAAAAGAGTGGTTACTTGTACCTCAACGGTAAAGTGTGTCACCCTTTGAAAGGACACGGATGTCGCCTAGAGGGGGTGGGGTGAATAGGCGATTTAAAACTTTTACGAGATGGGCTTAACAAATGCGGAATAAAACTAGCGTTTTTGTCGCCCAAGGCCTATATAGTACACATATGTGCACCAACAACTTATTCTAAGCAATGGTTCACCTATATGCACCAACAATTTATGCTAAGCAATACAATCAAGTATGTGATAGCAAGATATATATAACTTCAAGCACGATGGCTATCACAAGGTAAAGTGCATAAGTAAAAGCCAGGGCAGGGCACGCGGGAGACGATGATTTATCCCGGAGTTCACACTCTTGCGAAAGCACTCCCGAGAGGTGCGGTTTAGTGCTCCCGAACGCCACAAGAGGCTCACCTTGAGGTGTGGTTGCTCGATGCACACAAACGCCCAGGCCTCACCCCAAGATGCGGTACTCACCACACACCGAACGCACGAAGGCGCCTCACCTAAATCTCCGGTGACCTCGCCACAAAGGCCTAGGTCACAGTTCCACTAAGGGATTTCCTCGAGGCGGAAACCGGGCCTTACAAAGATTGGGCACACATCCACAACTTAATGGAGGCTCCCAACAAATCGCCACAAAGAATCCTTCTAGGGTTCCAAGAACCCAAGAGTAACAACCTTCTTGCTTTCACCACCACGAATCACCGTGGAGAACTCAAACCGATGCACCAAATGCAATGGCAAGAACACCACAAAGATGCTCAAGTCCTGTATTACGCCTATATCCTTTAAGAAACAAATTCACTTGATGAACTACTGCCTGCTAGCACATACATTTGATTGTATGATATACAAGTTTACCGTCACAGCCTTGAATAATAAAGACCTTACTTCTGGAGCATAGAGCTTATGTGGTGTTACTCTGCTTATAAGTGTTTTGCTTGCGTCCTTGTGCCGATAAGCCAAGATGAGGGGAATTCAGTTACTTTAGGATCAGTAATAATCTTACACCTAAATATTATTCCTAGATAAATCGTTTATACTTTGTTACCCCAAAACTAATTAAACATGACCATTAACTTTTAGAGAAGCACATGTATTGTAGCATATGTCCAGGCTTGGCACAAAGAATTGTTTTATGGCACATGCTTGCTATTCACAGGAAAATAAATTGTCCCCAATACCTGCACTTCGTCATTGTTTCAGAAAAAGAAAACTGTCGCATTGATGCAATGACCTTCTTAGCTTAGCCTTTGATTAGTGCAGTGACATCAATACTGTAGCATATACTCAGTTTCCAACTAGAAAACTTGGATCCATGAAACCTCCAAACCACCAAGGTTCAGAGTACTTGTATCAGCGACCATGTAATCACTGGTGGCACGAGTGTTCAGTGTGGCATCGGAACTATACTAGTCATGTCTCTACACTTGCACTTTTAGCTTCAGGTTCACAACCTAGCATCGCTTTACTGTAACCTATAATTCTGGAGCAGCAAATTAATACTTCGCCATGATCAGTATAACATATATGTTTGACTTAGCCTCAAGAGTTAACTTGCATATTAATTTCCTCTTGCTTGCAGTAGCACTTAGCTGTACCCAATGAGAGTATTTTTTTCTTCCATGTCCGCACTAGGAATCCACATGTCCATTATCAAAATAAATAGTGCTATCTCTGTAACATATTTTCAGATTTCAGTAGAACTAAACCCTGGGAAACCATCAGGTTACACCTAAGAGAGATATTAAGCTAGCTTGACTGATGTTTGAAATCTAGTTATTACCTTGCTGTCATAATGTGCTAGTAGTATTGCTTAAAGACTTAAACTATGTTTTACTAGTGAGAGTCAGAGGAGACCATTCAGGCACTTAAACCGATCAACTCACTAGCTTCACTATGTTGGTTCAGATTTAGAAACCTATATGACCAAAGAACCATGGGTGACACAGCAGTTAAACACAATTAGAACCAAGATAAACCTGGCTGTTTAGTTTTACCCCAAGGCTTTTGGACCATCAGGAGCACATGCACATCTGGAGTAAAATAGTTCTGGAGGACCATTGCAGATTACCTTCAGACCTGCCCAATGTTTTTCAATCATTCTTCTAAACAAGTAAATAACTTAAAAGTAAATTTGCTGACAACTTAGACCTGGTTGTATTAATAAATCTGAAACATAAGCATCATATATCAATCAAATCTTGTGTGTAACAGATTTACTTGAGTTTACATGAAAGAACTGCTCTTCTTTGATATAACATCTTATGCATGATAAAATAAACAACCAAGGCTTATATGAGTTCATCATCCAGATTTTGTAAATACATCTACAACATACCCTATGGTGTTGTGCATTTTGGTTTTAGTCTTGATTGGACTTTATTTGCATTTCCAGTTGAATCTTCTCTGGAGTTCTTTTGGCTCAATTGAATCTTCGGCATTGACCTTCAGTGATTCTGATTGCTCGTGGGTATCTCAGGCAAGTCCATTCTTGCATGTCCTTGATTATTTTTATCAAAGTATTTGCCAATCTAATATTGTATATCACATGCACCAAACAAAAATGTATCTTATAAATAATATGACATGCATGTTGATCGGCTGATGGAGCAGTCAATGAACTATTATGGCTGGTAGTCGAACCCTGTGTGGAGGCTGTGAAGCCATTGGAAGGCGGGTTCGACTACAAGGGATATAACCATTAGGATCTAATCAACAATTGCCTTCTTGAGCTCAAGCGCCGTAGTGACCGCGTTGACCACATGACCCTGAGTGGGAAGGGCTGAGCTAAAGTAATTCCATCTTACGGCATATCTCCCAGGAATGGCAGTTGGGGTGTAACCTCTACTGTAGGCGACCAACTGTCTAAACAAACTAAAGGCCTCTACTGAAGGCATTAAACTGACCGGGCAGGTAGCTGGTTTTGCCAGCTACGATGTGAGATATGTTAAAGAAGTTGGGTGAAAAGGCTTCGTGTCCACGGGTGTGTGAATGGGGCTAGCTACCTCGGAAACACAACCATGGGCGTCTGTGGGTAAAGTAACGCACCTCTGCAGAGTGTATAAAATTGTGGCATTGTCACTCCCTGTTCCGGGAAGGAGCTGCGAACGTGGCGAGAAAGGAATCCACAGGGGATTCTAACAGCTCGTGAGGCAAGAAGATCATAGATTTCAGAATAAAACTTGAATTCTTTCCTCAGAAATGTTTTCGAAAATTTGTGAGTTGATGGACCATTGGTCCTAGTAGTTGATAGTGCATGAAAATTGTTTTGTTATATATCCTGGACTTGTTGAGTACTTCGTGTACTCATCCCCTCCTACAAAATCCCCCTTCTTAGATTGTGAGCTGATGGATACGGAAGTAGAATATGCGGACCTCCAGGAGGAGAAGATCGAGGAGCAGGCAACCGCCGAAGGAGGAGTCAACTACTACATGGACTTCAATGACAACCTAGTGCTGATCAGTAGAGTTGGTAGTATGGATTGCGGCAAGATAGTAGGCGAGAGTGTTGTTGAGTATGAACTCGGTTATAATTTTCTTGTTCTTTGGAGTTGTTGTTGTACTTGGTAGCAGAACCTTGTAATATGTTTCAGTTTGGATCTTCTTCAAAATTTGTAATACAATTTCGTACAGTGCACCGGTCCAATGCTTTTGTTATGCTACTCTGATCGACATATTGTTCGAGATACTTCACTTCCCTTGCAATATGTCGAAGACTTGCATGTTACTATTTTGTAATATGTCGGGTCGCTTCATCGACCTGGGAAAATTTCCCCACAAGCCCGTGACTGCCTAGGCGGGGCCTCCCCAGAGCACGTAAGGATCCCCCGGCGAGTCGCCCACTTTTGGTTCCTGGGGGCTGCGACGTGTCCAACCCCAGGAGTGAATGTCAACCACATGGTGTACCATCCCTGCACCGCCCGCAAACGTTGCTTCTTTGATGAATCCACAGCCTCTGCACCAATAAATGATGGTGCATATGGCGATAAGACGGATCAAGGGTGTCCCTTCAGCACTGACAGGGCTTTGGGCGGCGATTTTCCCTCCCTGCCAGTGGCTTCTATGGCTGCCACCTGTGTCCCATGCAAGCACTTCCCGTTTGTAGCATCTCCTTGTAGTATAAAAGGAGGAGCCAATGCTGGTAGGAACCCTAGGCTTGCAGGGGGGGAAAGTTGTATCGGAGGCAAAGGAAAGGGGCGTCTCAGCTCCCCGTGTAAGATGTTCATCCATCAAAAAGATCAGACAAGCAGGAAGTATGGGTAGATCCCCTTGTAAGATGTTCATCCATCAAAAAGATCAGACAAGCAGGACGTATGGGTTTCGCATCTTGCGCCCTGAACCTGGGTAAAAATCATGTCTGTTTGCGTTGTGCTTGATCCTATTTGTAGCGCCCAGTGCCCAGTTGCCGAACAAATAAGAGGGTGCAAACCCTTGGTGTCCTCAGTCTCACGAACGCGACAATTCCATGGTGAAATGACGTATATGTCCATGACCGGGAAACCTTGATCAACGTCGTACATATACTCACTAGGGACCCTGGTTTGTGTAGATACCACACATGTTCCAATTTTTTTGATTGATGCAGATATAGGATGGCATAAAACATATTATGAACTATTGATATATAGTGATAAATACTCTTATTATTTTTTCTCTAGGACACCATATCAAACAGTCTCCCACTTGCACTAGAGTACAAATAATCTAGTTGCATTTGTTTACTAATCATAACACCATATAACATATGTGCTATCGATCATGCTTGCTCGTGGAAGAGGTTGTTAACAGCCCAGATCATTCAGATCCTTATATTCTTTGCAAATCGTAAATTTCACCTTTGACATTACTCTATCATCAACATGATAATTTTGTGATTACATGTTTGTAGAGTGAGACTTTCCTCCTGTGTTTACGATGGCACATTGTTCAATCAAGTTGACTTTCACAAGACCATGTACACTAGGAAACACACTCAACTGAAAGTCAAACTTTCTCAGCCAAACTATCAATGTAGATTTAATCAATGTTGCATTGCATGCCACTTCGATGTCTAACCATGTTTCTTTCAACTTACGGTTTTTTATTAGTGCCAGGTTTCCAATCTTCTAGGTCAGCACAACTTGCACTAGCGTAACAACTTACAGTCAACTTTGCCGTCATTTATACATTTAGGAAAAATATTCTCAGTTCTCACCAGACACTGAAAGAAAAAACTTAAAATTATGTTCAACAATTAACTCAGAAATCACTTCAAAACATGTTCTTCTGGCTAAGAACTTGGGTCACATTATGTCATGTACACAACACGGTTTTCATGATAGAACCTTATGAGTCAGGCATAAGAGGATGCAACACATCCCTATTGTTGCATGTAACTATTGTCGTAGAACCGAGATCAACTCGATGCTTCACCCAGTTATACATGTAAGAACTCCTTGTCAGCTTGTTCTATTCTTAACTTCTTTAGAAACTAAACTAGGAAAGTATCTCGACTTAATGTTTACGAAACGTATTGGTCCGTATTGGTCCATCTTGATATACCTAATTTCATTCAAACAATATTTAATATCTTAAATAATCATAAGTACCACTTATAGCATTCATGATATGTCATCTACATTTAAGAATGTTGTTAAGCTCCCACTCAAATATGTCATCCAAATATAAGATCAGGAAAACATGCTCAGCTCCCACTCACAATATGTCAGTCACATATGAGACCAGGAAACTTTCTTAGCTCCCACTCCACAGGTATCCTCTACTCATAAGATTAGAAAAGATATTCAGCCCCCGCTCATTTTTTGCAACGCAGGACTTCTTGATATCATGGACAATCCCAATATACTTTGATATTATATCAAAATGAGAATCCCAGCTACGGTACACTAGTGTAGGAGCTGATCGCTCAGCTCCTTGGCCTCTCTCTCTACTACTTCACGTAGCTCTCACACGAACAAAATATACACAGATTTTCGCCTCACTGCCTCACACCGAGCTTTTCCTTGTCTCTATTTCTCTTCTCTTGTCAATGGAAACATGCTTACAACTCTACTTAAGTAGACACACACACATGCACGCACTAGCTCCACGCGCGATGCACATACACACTCTGGCCACTAACACACGGCCACCACTTGCACATGCACGCACTCACGAAATTACTTGCCACACTTCACATGCAGCTAAACTGCCTAGACCGATTCACTCGGTAACTATGACTCAACAGATCAGCCCCTTCTCTTCAGCGCCTATCACTTCTCACGGCACAACAACATCACGCCGCACCTTCAATCACACAAAGCTGGGCATCTTGCCGTACGCGCTCAGTTGGAGCACACCCGATCGACGACTACATGCAAACAAATAACTAATGCAGGTACGTGATCAAGATTAAACCTAACAACTAGCATCCATATATATGATTGACAAATCCTACTTGTTGTACCTGTTACGATTCTTCTTCAATACATATACTGAAGGAGATGCAAGTTTTGACAAACTTTTATCAATTCAGAAATTGTAGTAACTGCTAGTTAAAATCCTAATGACTCAAGCATCTCTACATTTTGTATTCAACCTTTTCAATTTGCCAAAACATCCGTTTAAAATGCATCTTATAAACATTTTAAATTTCAAAAAAATGAAAACCAAAAATTTGCACGTACATCTTCACGTGCTACGTGCTCACAAAGTCGTTTCATAAACAACCGACTTATCATGTGACGTGTGTAAAAAAGATAAAATTATGTGCTGAAAATAATGCTTGTCGCAAGATAAACTTTCTCCTTTTTACATAGACCACAAAAATTATTCGTTTTTCGTGAAACTTGACGAACACACTTATATTATGGATATGTACATGCAGGATTTTTTGTCTAAATTTTTTGACATTTCAAAATATGATTTTTTGTTAGAGGGAGCATACGCACCCGGGAGCCGAATTGAATTTCCGAAGACATCCTTTGTGGCAAACCGAGCTTTATGTCTTTCTTAAAGTTTTATTTATTCTAAAGAAGATCAAGTAACATATTTACTTAATAAGATCAGGTATAAAAATACCTTGGTAATCTTAAATGTAACTCATTTTAGGATTTCATGTCTTTTAAGTCATTTCTCGTATTTAGGTCCATCATCACTTCTTTTGCAGTTCGTAGGTATTTCTTATTCTAAGACATGTGAATCATGAATGCACTTCCACGAAGGCGCATAATGCATTCCAAATCCTACTAACTTTAGTAAAACTTTAATTCAGATGCCATGATCATTATCATATTGTCTTTCCTCTATTAGTAGAGCTTGGTTCCTGGAACACATTTCATTGCGCCACTCTGGTATATGGAGGTAAGGTCAATTACCTTGGTTTAGTTTTACTTTCTTCCATCAACATGAGTGTTTGCTATTCTTTAAATGCTAACTCTAAATAATAATAACACGAGAAGAGATTATTTAGACCATATAATATTTCAATAGAGTATGATTACAATGCTTTAGTCATATCGTCATATTGACATATTTCAAACATTACAATTTGTGGAACATATTTCACAAATCTATATGCAGAAAACCATAACTCAAAACTTTGCCACTTTGACCAAATCGCAGATACTTGTTTTTCTTGTTAATTTAATATCCTTTCTCCACTCTAAAATTCTTTGAACACATCAAATAGTTTCAGGCTTATGTTTCATTTAGAAAATACACATATTTACTTAAATCAACAACGAAGTTTATGAAATAATGATATACACTACTTGCTGAAATCTAGTACATCATTATGTATGGTACTCAACAATTTTAGCTTACATTCCGTTTTACCAGAACACGAAATTTTATTCGTAAGGCATAATTTTCATGTGTCAAAAGTTCAAATATCTAAAGACCTGGTGATTCATCGGAATGGAGCACATAATACCAACATGATTTAAACGGTATTGTCATTGGAAAATAATGTCATTATCAAGTTTGGATATTTTCCGGAATTTTAGTGTTTTTTATAAACGTTCAATCTATCATTAGTGGGATTATAATATAAATATCTCATTCATAACCAAACGTGAACATAAAAGACTCTATTCATAAGAAGGAAAACTAACTTGTCTTTGAATCGTATGAATAATTGTCTTGCGAGATGCAATGCATGCTAATAAGGCTCACACTCATAATGATTACAAATATTTATTCAAGTCCATATAACTAATCCAAATGATAGATGTGGAGAGAGTGTGCCATTGGCTATCAACCATCTTGCTTGCCATAGGCCTAACCACCATCTGTGGGCCACACGAGCTTTGCCGGTATTGGACTATGTTTGTTAGTACACTCATGAAGCATATCCACAACAACTAGTCCATTCAAAAGAGGGTGTGCTGCCCATCTCTAATCTCATGTTTAGAGGCTAGTTTAAAGTAGTGACACTTCTCCAAACCATGTACCCCTTGGCCTAAGGCAGGGAATATATTGTTTCTGTTGTTATATTTAGACTAGCTGACATCTTGGTTATTTGGTGGCTAGTCTACCGGATCGAATCACCACCCTAGTAAAACTTCCAAACCCACTTCAACGTGAGTGTGATTTTCATCCTCTTTGTGTTGATATGCCCTAACCTACCAGACTCCTTTCGTCGACAAACCATTGCCAAATTCACCAAGTGGTATATGTGTTTAGGGTCAGATCCTTCCCAATAAAATTGTGAGGTGTGGGTATCATACTTTGCATGGACCCCTTCCTCGAGGAGAAAACCCATTGCATGCTAGGAAGGATTTGGACATGATCAATCTCCCCCGGAGAGAGGAATCTACCCTACCACACAGATCCACTTGAGTGGAAACTTTTCGCCAATCAAAAAACCGACTGTTCCATCGTCACGTTCCTATCTCATAGATAAGCCTAGATACATATACACAAATATATCCAACGGACAACTCAACTTGTTAGCGACCCGATGATGGACCTCCATGGGTTGACCCATAACAATTACTTCACTCTTGTGGAGGTTTGATCTTCAGCCCGAACATGTCTAGAAAATAGAGGAGTAAGACGTTGGACATGTGCAGAAAACGGAGTTTCTCCCACCTTGCGCCCTTCTTGTTAGTGCGCTCAATGGTGGCCTCGAAGAGAACGAAGGCGGGTCAATTAAAAGATAAAAATTCCCATGGGGGAATTAGCATAATTAGCAACCATCAAAGCTACTCCGGCGAGTTTAGGACACACATAAAATAAGATTGGGACTCGGATGTGCAGTTTTGAAGAATAGAGACTAAGAGCATCTCCAGTCGCGTCCCCCAAACCGTCCCCCAAACCGCGCCAGATCGAGCGTTTGGGGGACGTGTTTTGTTCGTGCCGCGGGGACGTCGCTCCCCAGCCGCGTCCCCAAACGCCCCCAAACATTTTAAAATAATTTTTCTTGGCATTTTTATTTCAATTTCCACAAACTAATACATAATTGGGAACGTGGTTTACACGAAGACATAGTTTGGAACATGGTTTTCCACAAACTAATACATAGTTTGAACCATGGTGGACACAAATATAAAATATTGCAAATAAACTAAACCTAACTAGGCCGTGCATCGGCGGTTTCCTGTGTTCGCTGCTAAGAAACAACACTCCAGGGCACAGTCACCTAAACTGGAAAATCCAGCGGGAGGATGGTGCCCTTGTTGGTTCTACCGATGAGGCGACAGCGAAACCTCCGTGCACGTATTCGCTGCGAAGAAACAACACTCGGTCGTCCTCCGAGTCGGTGCTGTCGTCGTGGGAGTCCCTGTCGACGTGGTAGTCCCGGCGGCAGCGACTCGTCGAAGACCTTGATGCTCATGTCCCTGTTGCCGAAGTAGGAGAACACGAGGATGAAGCCGGCTTGGAGGCTGTGGTGGCGCGCGAACTTCTCCCAGCCGATGTTGAGGTACATCTTGCCCGCGCGTCGTAGATCGCGTCGACGATCCACCGGCGTAGCCGCACGAATGCTCCCGCAGATGCATCGTGCGCGGGCGTACGCCGCCGACGTACTCGGCGAAGGAGTCCGGCAGCCTCGGATGCGCGTCGCCTTGAGGACGTGGACGAACTCGAACAGGACGTCCGGCTCCACGTCCATCTCCGACGATGAAGACGACGGCGCGGGAGGCGACGGCGATCGTTCAGCTATGCCGCGGCCACGACCACGACCACGGCCGCGGCCGCGGTCGCCTCCGCCTCTACCGACATGGCGGCGAGTCTTGTTGAGAGATGGTGGCGGCTAGGGTATTGGGAGAGAGGCGCTAGGGTTTGTGTGTGAGAGGGACGACGAGAGGCGCCCTTTTTATAGGCGGAGGGCGGAAGCGGTGGCGCTCATTAACGCCGGCACGCGAGCTAGGCGCGACGGGACGCGTCCTGCGCCCTCTGGGAATGCACCGTCGCTGCGCGCCATAACTTCCGTCGCGAGGTAGGCGACGGTTGGTTAAAATTAATTGTGCCGCTGACGGGTCGCCCCCCACCTTTCGTTGTGTCCGGCGTCCCGGAGCGTCCCTGTGGGACGGGGACGGGCTCGGGACGGACAAGCGCCGGGACAAAAAGGGCTTTGGGGCCGAACGCTTTTTGGTCCGGCGCGCCCCAAATCTCTTTGGGGGACGGTTTGGGGGACGCGATGGAGATGCTCTAAAGCCCCCCCCCCCCAAATACTTATAGGGTGTATTTCACTCTTTATGACACATTCGGATCCTTCTCGCAAAAGGAAAAAAAAACAATGATGATATTCTAGTGTTCGGAAATACTTTTGTACACCCACGCATGGGTGTCCATCACCGTTCATTTATTCCTTGAGATTCGTGGTAGATGGAAAGATTCCTTTCTCTCTCCTCTTTTATCCGAATCTCAAAGCACAATGGACGGTGACGGAAACACCCACACCCATGCGTGGGTGTACAAAATCCACTTTCGTGGATTCTAGTGTTGCTGCTTTTGTACGAGCATATTAAGAATATGTTTTTAAAAATTATACGGAGTATTAAGTAATCGCCTCTTGTTAATTTCTCCAGATTGGTATGTGTAATTTAGGTGTACTAATCATGTTGTGGAATGATGTTGTTTGTTGTTTCAGAGTAGGTATTATGTTTCAGTTGTGTTGAGGAACTGTTTTATATATGCAGCCCTCGTACCGGAGCTGAACAGCTTAGTTTTATGAACAAACTTCAGATGTCAGTAGCAAGATCTAACCACAAAAGCGTAAACCAAATCGAATGATTATAACTTCGGACATAAACAAGCAGCTCCCTTTTAAAAGAAACAAATCCAGATTCCAGAAGACAAGCAGCAACTTACCACAAGGTACACGTTCAGAGGTAGCTAGTACCAGCTTGAGATGCCCCTGATGGTCCATATGCGTCTGTATTACGAATGCTCTCCATTATATAGCATATCATTGAAAAATGGCATGTCCTCAGCAAACATCATATGGACCATGCATGTTACGGCCGCCCCAAAGTCAAATTAAGGTGCAAGAAACCGATGCCCAAAATAAAATTGATTCTTCAAATGGAGTCGCTAACGAAGAAGGATACTGTTGCCAGATGGCGATCCAGAGAGTCAGACGTGGCTCGTCTAGTACGTAGTATACTGTACTAGTATCCACCGATGCAGATGGCCACAAAACTACAAAATCATACTACATCAAAATCCAGTAAACCGATATGGTCTGGACGATTTTTCCAGCAAACCCAGTGAATTCCTGCTGTAAGTTCCATCTTGAGTAAATCGGCGGTCAGCAAATGTGAACATTTATATACTCCCTCCGTCCACAAATAAGTGTACATCTAGGTTTTTGGATAAGTCAAACTTGTTTAATTTTGACCAACTTATTATCAAAAATTATACGCATATGTGACATTAGATTACTATATTATGAAACTACATTTCAAGGTGGATCTAGTGATACTAATCTAGTGTCATAAATGCTGCTACTTTTTCCTAAAAAGGTGGTCAAATGTAATAAAGTTTGATTTATCAAAAAACCTAGATGTACACTTATTTGTGGACGGAGGGAGTACAATGTACAATATACTATCCTAGTATTATTTTTCGTGCTATTATAGTACACAACATGACACGACGATGTGGTGCTGGTTGGTGAGAGTGTCATGTGAAACAAAGCACCTTCCATAAAAATACTCACGATTTGCTCCCTCCTCCCGTCCACTTCGTCCTTGGTCTTCCCCCTCTCCTCCTCCAAAACCAACTCCCATTTCTCGATCTCAATCGATCCCATAAATTCCTCCCTGCGCCTCACAAATCACCTTCGCCGTCCTGCACGGCCTCCGGCCTCCTTCCGTTCTTCTCCTGTGCGTTTCCTCTGAATCTTTTGCATCAGAGGTCGCGCGCCTTTCCAAACAAGATTCGGAGCGGAAAGCTTTTCTTTTTTGTTTTGTTTTCCTGCAGTAGCAAAAGGTCGCAGGTTCAGATTCAGAGCTGCATCTGCGGAAAGCTGAGCGCTTTTGCTCGCCTCTTTTGGCTTTGGGCAAAACAGATTGGATCTCTGTGCAGGAGTCTATTTCCAAGTTTGGGTCAAGTCGAGGAGCTCGATTTGGGGCTGGTAAGAAACGATGCCTTCCTCTCTAGCATCGCTTCCATTTTGCATCCGGTTGCTCCACTTTCGGCAGCTCTAAACTTTATAATGATATATCTGCCATATTTCCCGTGCTCCGATTGCTCGGTTAGATGTCTACCTTTTTTCTCCGTTTATTTTCGCATGGATGAAATGGACAGTAAACTTCCTTCTGCCCTTCCATTTCACAACATGGAAGTAGAATTTCTCTGCAAGTTCCTGTAGATATTATGCCTGCCCACAGTAGCTAAGAGATTTCCAGTGCACTGCAGGTCATAAAGGAGGGATAGAGAAGGTCAAACTTCCCCTTGTTTCTCTGGAAACAGCGGGTCAAAATTTTGGTACACAGGCGCATGGTATGATTAGATTTTTCGAATAAAAATAAAATAGCGTCTTCTGTTAGCCTTTCGCCATCAGAGAGCTTCTTTTTTCCTTCCTGAAACTTCACCAATCACCATCAGAGAGTTGGCTGTCTGTGTTGCCAATTTGCCATCATCTATCGTGTATTGAGTGCGCGACTAGAACCTTTAGCCCACTGACTAGAGACTATTCAAATGGGAATGGTATTCTCTAGAGCGGTATTGACTCAATCACACATGGTTTGGTTCGTCTGGGATTCGCCTATACGGGCTAGTTGCTTTCCTTAGTGGATGCTGCTTAGTTTACAGTACACGCTAATCTTCCTATTTGGTGGCTACATAGTTTTCTCTTGGCTGTGCTATTGACCGTTTCGTTGTCTCCATTGCGTGCATACGTCAGCAAGTAATTGTTTTCTTCCCTTCTCATGGTGCTTGTGTGGTGATCTTTGGGTTTTTAAATCAAAGAAAAATATTTAGAGGTCGGAGTTTTCTTTCTGTTTGCAGGAGATCAGCAGTTACTGATGTTTTTATCTTGTGTATATGCAGTGGTGGCAAACTCGTTTGGAAGATCCTGATAGCTAAGAAATTGGTGAAGTTCTGGTTGTCGCGCAGTTTCCGGAAGAGATGTCTTTCCGCAGCATAGTCCGTGATGTTAGAGAGAGCTTTGGAAGCTTATCAAGGCGGGGTTTTGAGGTGAGAATTTCGGGTCTCCCTGGTCTTTCCGGCCATCACAGAGGGAAGTCTGTTGGATCTCTGAGTGCGCTGCACGACCGGGCTGCAATAGTTGATCAAAATGGCTGGGCTGGTCTACCTCCTGAACTACTCCGCGATGTAATGAAAAGACTGGAGGAAGGCGAGAGCACTTGGCCGTCCCGCAAAGATGTTGTTGCTTGTGCAGCTGCCTGCAAGGCATGGAGAGAGATCTGTAAAGATATAGTGCAGAGCCCAGAGTTCTGTGGGAAACTCACTTTTCCATTGTCTCTTAAACAGGTAAGGATCCAACTGAGTTTAATTTCCTGATGTATATTTTATTCTCATCTTACATCCTAACATAATATGAACTTGAGAAATGATTCTCGTCCAAATCTTAAGAAATCAACATAGCAGTAATTCCTATGGTTAGCAATTGCAAGTAATTTGTGGCAATTCAAAAATGGCTTTTTTTTGGAGTAAATTCAAAAATGGCTTCTGCAGTAAGATGTGCTTACTCAGTGGCGTAGCTATGCACAAGCTGCAAGTCAGGGCGAGCCACCGCTCTCCCAACTTTGAATGATTTATTGAAGGATTTTTATTACAAGGTTTAGAAGGAAAAAATAGAGCATTTTGCCACCCGCCCCCCCTATAGAATTTTGGCAAGCTCCACTACTGTGCTTGCTTACAAAAGTTTGCAGTTTTTGACATTCATTTTTTAAAATCTACAGCCAGGACCTCGAGATGGATTAATCCAGTGCTTTATAAAAAGGGACAAATCAACGTTAACCTATTATCTCTACTTGTGTCTTAGCCCTGGTATGCATATCTTCTGCTTCTCTCATTAATCTCATACTGAAAAATTCCTGCGTATATGGATACCTGCAGAATTTGTTCAGTATCTTCCTAGTAAGCATTGCTAAGTGATGTGCTAATTATATGATCTGTATCATGTAGCCGTGCTTAGTGAGAACGGGAAGTTCCTGCTAGCAGCTAAGAGGAATCGACGAACAACATATACCGAATATGTAATTTCTGTGGATTCTAAAAATATCTCGCGATCAAGTAATGGCTATGTTGGAAAAATGAGGTGAAGTACCTTCTTTCTCAACATTCGTAGTATTTTACTATCTGACTTCCATTAGTTTGAAGTTTGCATAGGTAGGTGCATTTAGATCTGACATTGTGTACCAACAGGTCAAATTTTCTTGGCACAAAATTCATCATTTACGACACTCAGCCACCATACAATGCTGGGAGCCTTGCCTCATGCCAACGTGCAAGCCGTCGAGTCTCTTCTAGAAGGGTTTCACCAAAGGTACCCACTGGTAGCTACCCAGTTGCCCAGGTGAACTATGAGCTAAATGTGCTCGGCACAAGGGGGCCGAGGCGTATGCAGTGCACGATGCATTCCATCCCAGCATCTGCACTAGAGCCGGAAGGTGTGGTACCTGGCCAACCCAAGCAACTCCTTCCTGGTCCATTTGACGAGTCTTTTCGCAGCACATACCCCTCCTCCAGGTTCTCAATTACAGACTTCAGCAGCTCTCGCTTCTCAGAAGTAAGTGGAGTGGTGCAGCCAGACGAGGAGGGTGGGGAGGCTAAGGAGAGGCCTTTAGTTCTCTGCAACAAAGTGCCAAGATGGCATGAGCAGCTGCAGTGTTGGTGCCTCAACTTCCGAGGTCGGGTGACCGTGGCCTCAGTGAAGAACTTCCAGTTGACAGCCGCACCACAGCCAGCTGCCATGCCGTCTGAATCTTCACAGCCGCCCCAGCAGCAGCAAGCCCAGCCTTCGAGTTCCTCGTCCTCGTCATCCGATCACGAGAAGGTGATTCTGCAGTTTGGTAAGGTTACAAAGGACATGTTCACCATGGACTACCGGTACCCACTCTCGGCGTTCCAGGCATTCGCAATCTGCTTGACCAGTTTCGACACCAAGCTGGCTTGTGAATAGATTGGTGTCACTAGTGTATGTGTGATAAGTGCATCCTTATTTGTCTTTTTTATTGCTGTTGTTGATTTACTTATTTGTTCCTCTGCTGTCAAGAATGGCAAGAAATCTGAAGGCCTCTTATTTGCTGCATTTATTGCAATGCCTGTGAAATTGTTTGTACATTGTAACAGAAAAAATATAGACATCTTTGAATGATATGCATTTTATTTCCTGGCCAATGACGTGTAGATGACTAATTACTGATGCATGTGAAGTCATCGTAAACTGTGCTAGGACAAACGCTCTTTCTGAGGCCATGGTTGGTGGCAGAAAATGGCGCTGTGGTCTGGAACGCCTGCTGCAATTTGGATTTACGAAACCAGCTACTGATTATATGTTCCTGAGGAAGCATTTAAAAAGGAGAAAATTTACAGTTCAATACAGCTCTGCAAATTATATACAGTTAGCAATCTACAATCTTCAGACACTCTTCCTGGAATCTTGCAAACAATTCCTAGAATCTTTTAAAACCTTCATAAAATGCATAACTAGATATTTAGAGAAACAACCCTGGGACCAATCAGCACTCCCCGAATTCATCCAAATTTCAGCATCCTGACCCTCACCCGATGAACAACTTGGTGGTGTACACATATGGGCATCGGTGGAGACAATTTCTCATTGCAATGACAGACTCATAGACAGTCAACAAAGTTCATGGCGCGCTATTTCTGCACAGGAGATGAGGGGCATGCAGCATTGCCAACTGAAATGTCCAGGTCCCTAGCTTCACTTGAGCTCTCAGTCATGGTTCTGACAACAGGAATCTCATTATCTGAATCAGGTGTGCAGCCAGTTGTGTGATACGTCGCACCATTGCTTCCAGTTCCGAACTCTTCATCACTCAATTCATCTGACCGGCGCCGTGTGGTCTTCAGGATGTCAAGTCCCATCTCAAGATCATCCTCCACTTTGGCTCGTGGACGATGGGGTGTCTCATCTTCCGGTGCACTAGAGCGGCTGAACCGTGGCTGGGATGCCACGTGTTCCTCTTGAACAATGGCTCTCAGGTTGATCCTAGAAGGCTTCCTTTTCGTGCAGAGAACCTCAAAACAATTGTGCATGCAGCCAAGGTTGAACGCATTGGGTTGGTTGCTGTATTTGTACTTGAGATTCTCATATGTTGTCTTGGGAAAAAAGAAGTGGAGATTTAATCAGGATAATTAAAGTTGTACAAGCATTGCATAAAAAGGCCTGCTACAGAAAACACATCCAATGAGATTTGCTATGATCACAAACATTTCAAATTAGCCAGTACAAGCATCATATCTTAATCTTTATGTGAGGGTGGATTACTGACTGGTGAACATTCAAACCTTCTACATTGTATCTGAAGGTACCTACCTATGGTTTATGTGGGCTGTTAGGAATTAGGTGTTGTTCTTCATAGTTATGGGGGACTAACCTTATTATTTGCAATGAGGTATGAGTGAAATCCGGTGAGACCACCAACGAACCAGAAACAAATGAAACAATACGCCATGACTGCGACTGATGCTGGAGATATTTTAATTGCCTCCACCACTGAATGATGGCCCTTATTCATGAGAAGACTGATGTACAATGCACACATTGAAAATACATAGAAACACAGGACTGCTGCTGAAGCAACAAACGAGAAGAAGTAGCGGTAATTGCGCTGCAAAGGAGAACATAAATGCAGATAAGCTGAGATTATTTTGATAGGAAGAGCTGTGAGGTTGTCAAAGGTCAAATAACTCATAGCTTGATTCTTTTAATAAGAAAAAACAAATAAGCATAACAAACCTGTCCAATACATTGACCAACCCAAGGGCAGTGGTGATCAAACCGCTCAACACAATTATCACATTTCGAACAGTGGGAGCAGCGAGGAGGCCGATATAACATGCAAGTTTCACAATATTTTACTCTCACAGGCACACCATTGACCATAATCTCTTTTATCCGAGGGAACTGAAGAGTATGAGGAGCTGAAGCGTCATGAGAGAACTCCTCAACAGGTGGATGTGAATTCCGTGGTACAATACCTGGATCTTGAGATGAGGTCAAGAAGAGCAGTAACAGTACCTAACAATCAGATTTTGCAGAGAGAGCATACTATGATTTGGTTATTGTTTACAAAGTAGCATGGAGTAAAATTCACAAAAGAACGTCCACTCTTGAGAAAGAACATAACACATGGAGAACGGAAACAAAAAAAGACGTATTATTCTGCAAGATCAGAACATGGATAAAATTACTAGCAATTGCTCAATAGATCAAACTAACAACAACATGAAACAGCAATTTTCCAAGTCAAAACATAAATATAAGTGAAAAAGTGGATATCTGGCAATAAGAAAAGGAAGATCAAAGGATCACACAATGAGACAAGTTCTACTTTAACATACAACGTGCAGTTACAATCAAAATTCAAATGATGTATCATCAATGCCAAGCTTGATCTATGCGACTCTGTACCAAGCTAAAAATTGTCTTACGAGGTTCCCTTGATGAGAGAAACTAAAGTTCTTAGCTTATTCTCAACTATATTCACATCATAAATTCTAAACTGCAATCATGAAAAGATAGCGACGTCCTGGTAAAGTTTAACCATTAACCCTTGTTTTATGATCATAATGGTGGCGAACTTAATTACTAACACACCAAACCAAAGCTACAGCTTCTGGAACATATTGACATGTATGTCTGATTAACTCAGATTAGATACTGAAACTTTGCATGTTTCAAACTATTTTTGCGCTGAAGCTCTCAGAAAATATGTCAACATTTAGGTATTTCTCCAACTGAAAGAAGCACACAAGTGATCCCTGGTGAACAGCAAATCCTACCATCCTATGCAAGACCCTTAGCATAATTCTTTAGTAGATAGGCAAAGAATGCTTACTCACATGAACTGTCAGGGCTACAGTAACAACCAGAATTGCATACCCTGCATTATATGCAGGAAATATGTGTATGAGATGTTTGGCCACAAAGACGCAAAAGACAACAACAGGGGTCGCGATCAGCGCGAAAGATAGTAGAGTGGCCTTGGCATCTGGTCCAAAGATCAACCTTCCACCACACCAGATTATCTGAAGAAAATGAGAAAAATCAATGAAACATCTGACAGCTTCACAAGAGCTGCTGATACAACATACCACAGCATGAGCAGACTAAATATGTCAATGTAGTTTCCTTCATTGAACCCGTCCCCACCCCCTCAACACAATTTCCCCTTCTTTAAACCCTTGAACTAATCAGTTCAGTGGCCTGAATAGTGATGAAATAGGTCATCCTACAGAAAAGTTAAAAGCATGCCTACACAAGAAAGTAATGAGATGCAATGTTTACAAGCATAGTGCATAATTTTCTAATCAACCTGAGCCTGGTTGGATTAGCACCAACATAGGCTGCACAGAGAAACTTGGACCTCCCAATTGGATTATCCTATTGGGGAGAGGAAGGTCGCCATTTACACTGTCACCACAGCTCCAAATCGACCGACAATAGTTTAATCATCTGTCTCGTCAGTAGTGTAGTTTAATACACAAATCACATGCAAATCAATCAACTAACCAGGTAAAGATACGGCCTTATCCCATTCCCACTGTCACCTCTTCTTCCTCGCCAGGTTAGAAACAACATGTCTCCACAAGATAATAGACCCACAAATCAGAAGAGTAGCATAGATGAGACGGCCAATCGGTCCAGACCAAGAGGAGCACGATTTTTCTGAACCCAAGAAAGAATAGGGGAACAGTGGGAGGGAGACGGTGATGGAGTAATCTAATCTCACGTACGTTGTTGCCTTTCCAGACTTGGTAGACCTTCAGCGGCTTGGCCATGGCCGCGCCGCCGCCGCCTGCCGCCGTGCCGAAGCAGGAAGGAAGGAAAATCCACCAGTCGTCGCAGCCAGCCCTTGTACTCCTCCGTCCACCGGGAGGAAGGAACTCTTATTCTCCCTCCACCTCCTCTCCCTCTCTGGTTGATTTCCTCCAGAGGCGCGGGACACGGCCAGGGGGGACAGAAGCGAGATGCGATGAATCGCCGCTGGGGCTTCTTCCTCGGTGTGACAGAGATTTATCTATCTGGCTGCAGCCCCAAAAGATTTGATTTTGGATGGCTACAGTCAGGAGAGGTGAGGAGGTAACCTTGTCACGCCGCCGGAGTAGGGAAGCATCTGTTCTTTGTTCCCTGGGACACTTTCTCCCTCCTCACTCTCACTATTTCTTTATTTTTTAATTTAAATTAAATGTAAGTATTATTTTCTCATATTCATATTAAATGAATGTCATTATTAATGCCTGAAAATTCGGCCATCAAGTGGTGGAAATTACGCAGGATCCCAGGAAAAATTGGCAATTTCTCTTTTTTTGAGAGAAAAAATGGCAATTTCTCTCGTTGATTGTACTAGCAAAAGTAGGCATGGACCATGATGTGCTATATTGCAATGGAACCCCCCTGATCAAGATCCATGTCTCAATTGTCCCTGACTCGCATCATGAATTTCTAAACGGCTGATTTTCAATTCAATGTTCTTATGAAAACTATTACTGTTTAGGGTTTAGGTATTTCTGAGGGCATGTCAAGTGGCTGAGAATTTTGATCTAACTGGTAAAGTGCCTGTTCTCCTCCCTAAATATTTCCCATGCCTTTAGACAGTTTTCCACGTGTGGATCTGCAAAGATATGCGATCCTTTACCTCTGGAAAGAATATTAGCTAAAGTAAGTTTTTTTTAAACCAAAACTTCAACTACACGTTCAACCACTATGTCAATAAAGTTATTCTTACTACCTGAGAGGGAGGGAATATATGCTTTCATTTGATGCTATTCTCTCTCTACCTAGTAGCAACTCGGAATGAACTGGCGTGTGATGTGAAGTTCATAGGACCTGAGGTTTCTTTGAAAATAAAGTGGACATGATTTCTTGAGAATAATCTTTGACAGAGCCGAAATCAACTCCATGTGATGTGAATAAATAGCTGTGGTGAGTACTGCTGATTGCATGATGCTGTCTGCTGCTTGATTGAATGCTGTGCTGGATTTGGACCAGCAATTTCACCTATCAGTCAGTCCGTCAGTCAGATGAGGGGGCCGCCATTTTCGCCAGCATTCGACCAGATTCATGTAATTGTGGATCTCTATCTTTTGTATAGTTACAGTAACAGAAAATTCTATTAATTCTCCTTGCTATTTTCAATTAATCATGCTTGCTAGGCTGAATTATGTAGCATGTCGAACAAGCCATGTGGATATATAGCAGAACTCCGAGGCAACACATGCCTCTGTTAACCAAAAATGAAATATTTGATTTACAACTCATCGATCGGTCACATCTTGGTAAGCTAAGGGATGATTTACAGCGCAGGGAATCTGGTGATCAAAGACAGTACCAACTAATGAAACTCGTGCAAGCACAAAAGTGAAGAAAAAAAATCCTCAGGACGGGAGCAGCGGCACAAGGGCACACCCCACTAACTGAAGCCCTTAAGAGAGAAAGAGCAAAGCCAGGGATGTCAGTCCGAAGAAGCAGCTCCACTGGAAGTGTGGAAACCGAGCAGTTGCCGCACTGGAATCACCACCTGTGCTTCCGCCCTTGGCTGGCGCCTTGCGTGGCGACGGCGGTGGGGATGGAGGTACCACACAGGTTCCGAATGTTGAATTTTCCTGCAACTCAGAGGCCACAACATTAGCATGCAGTTGCAAGAAACACGACAATATTAAAAGCTGCAAACAAAAACATTATCGAAAAAGAAGTTGCGAGAAATGCAACGGATCGGAGCTCTGCTTAAGTGGGAGATAATATAACAGCACTGTAAAACTGACGGTTCCTAATTCCCTATCACCAGTTGTTTCTAGAGCAATGTTCACTCCTTCATTAGCTGCAAGTTTGTTTATCTGTCTTGGATATAGCATGAAATGTGGTATAAGCTAAAGTAATCTACATCACTGAGTTCTTGTTCTTCATGGCTTTCGTAATACTATGAATACTTTCTGATAATTCAGCAACCTATGCAAATAAAAATACAAATGCGTCCTTACCTTGCAGTAAGCAATGTTGTCACAACCACATACTAGATGGCCATTAGCCACGTCAGTAGCCAAGGGAGCTCCTCCACCGTCGCTCCTCTGCACGATTTCAAATAATAAGGAACCAAACTGATTGACTTAATAAACTTCATCGAAGTGAAACAGTTTGCATGTTGGGCCACCGATTGCCTGAAAGATCGTGGCAGCTTTTTAACATGCTAACAAGTGGCGCTGAATTGTTCCCGCAAACCCCAGTTTGACTCGGGTCTGTTGTGAAGAAGTTCATCAGAACAAGCGACTGGCTCTTGGAATCCATGGGAGGAGACTCTGCGCGATTTGGGCATGTACCCTCTACCATACCCTCAGTGCCATCTGCACAGACAAAGCAAAACTATATCAACAAAGGAAGCCATAAAAGGCAGATAAAAGCTTCACATTCTGAATTTTGTTGTTGGAATCTTACATTGGCTTTCTACAACATAGCTCCACTCGAACGCAATCTGCTCGCTTGCTTCTTTGGCTTTCTTTGATGTGAAGACTATCAGACGCTCATTCTTGCTGATCATGTCCTTGAGCAAAGGCCAGTTGCCACCGCTCTTTGGCATCTTTGCCACCGGGAACCAATACTTCTTGAGGCCGGAAGCATTGAATACTTTTGGCAGGGAACCTGCAACAGTGTAGTCTTCCAGAAAAACTGTAATTACTTCCGAAGGGTTCGCTGCAAGGAACGTCTGGATTTCTTTGAAGACATTGATGGCAGGTTGCTGAACAGAACCAACTCAAGATCAGATATACAATAACAAGATGCTTTTTACGAGAGGAAATTGTTCAACTGATGATGAGATAATCTTACATATGCTGTAAAATTATAGCAGTTCCCGCCAAATGAGTGGCATAGCCAGACATCATTGTTGAAGTCGTAAGTGTCAAGCATCAGGCCCCTAACACCATTCTGCACATAATTAGGTAGTCAATATTTTCAAATAGCAACTGACAGTCCAAGATTCAGGGTATGATTGAACCACCAAAAGTTGTATCATGGTGGTGTATAGAAACAACTGAAAATAGACAGTATATTTGTATAATCCGGAATCACCCCAATAAAACCTATAGTTTAAAACAAATTGCATTTTACAGTAGGAAATTAAAACATGTCTGCATAACAAAAGAAAACATAATAGCAGCCTACTAAATTGTTTTGGGTTGGCTTCTTCTTTTGTTTCTTCAGCTTTCGTTTTTTCTGTTACAAAATCAGCTCAAGAAGTTTCTACTAGATATAGGGCAAGCAGAATAATGCAAGGAACATTGGCTTGTTTCATTAATTCAACATAATGTTAGCCTCCGTGTGACGCCTGGCTAGAAATAACTAGCAAAAACAAGACCTACTCCAAGTCTCACCATCATCAACACTGTATTGTAAAAACTTTTTTACATGAAATTTCTACTTTCAGAATGCTGAGTGGGAAAATGAAACGGCAGGATGGCAAGATAAAGTAGTTAAATGTGGTCCACTCCTTTCCTTCAGACCAAAGCAATCAACACCTTCACAGCATAATGCCTGAACCGACATGATTACAACAACCCCTGTTAGGCAATCATCAGTTCCGAGAATCATCTTGTTTTTCAATACATTGAACACTGCCCTGGCTTCATGAGCCAGCTCAATAGGCAAAAGACAATAAATGAATGTACCATGTACAAGTCGCATCAACCATCAAGCCCATTCCATGGAGAAACGGGGAAACACCAGTGTCACTGGTGGCATTATCTTCTGTTCTGTATTTGCCAGAACAGAAGATAATTACTATTTTCAATTTATCTTTCACTGAAGATAATCGTGCTTTATGAAAAGCACTGTTTTGTTGTTTAAATACAGAAATACAGGGGAGGTAGTTGTGAAGATTAGCTTTTGAGCATCTTTGTTAGTGATAACCCAATAAGCCTAGCCAAGCCACGATGAATTTACTGAATTTGAGTACCAAGGTCTGTTCCAATACTGACAAGAATCTCTGTGAGCTGGCAAGTAGACCAAACAAAGGTTGGTATGTCACATCTTCAGATTTCAGATGGTGCCATTAGCTGTACTGAAAAACTAAGGTAGTTGGCATTTGTGGTTATGTATTTAAAGAAATCTGGCAAACGGCTAAGTTATTCGCAGTTTCATACATAGCAGAATCCATAGCGCGATGGAGCAGCACTACATATAGTGATACGCAAAGGACAACAGACTATTATAACTAGTATCCACATGCATTCTTTTCAATACTCAATTTGAATAAGTTACTGCAAAAACTAAAAAGTTTCTTTCTATACACGTTGTTAATGTGGGTTTGTCTCGGGCATCCATCCTCTACTATGTAGAGGCCTTTAGGCAAAGGGTCAGAGCGGCGAAAAAAAGAAAGTGTAGATACCTGGACTGAAATTCAAACAAAGGCATGGGAAAGAGGACAGGAAACAGTGGAGTAGTAGAGCATGGGTCAAGTGTAATACCAAAGGCATTTATATATGTGTTGGGCAGGCAGCTTTTGTGGATTTCGCTGATATATTCCTCCAAAGGAAGAAAGGTAGGGCAGGTAGGACAGCTGAACATTGTGCAAGCTCAGGCTTTTGGACTAAAGAGGCCCTACTTTGTCTGATCAAAGGGGCAGGTGATAGCTTAGCTATGAAGGCACATTTCACTGTCAGGGAAATCAGAAATGGTTGAATAAACTTAACGAGATTCATGATTAAAGCCTGCGTACAAAGCTGCAAGCTTCATTTGCTGTAAAATAAACTACAAGCTCCAGTTGCAGTTGGGTTTATTAGATGATTATTATTGGTTAATTTAGAAGTTGGTGACAATTTTAGCTCGATCACCGTTGCTAATGTGAGGGGTATCTTGGCATAGGTATGGATTTCCACGGAAATGCCACCTTGTAATCCGCACTACTAAATGTAGTAATTTCCTTGGTTGTGTGGATTTTAGCCATTAACGAGGAAATAATAAGGTAGCGGTGAGATAAGGTTAGGTGGTGGCAGGCACCACCGCAGTAGCACATGGAAATGGAGTAAATACCATGGGATCTCCGGGGGTTCGCCGGTATTCAGGCGGCGGGCGGAGAAACTGAAAGCGTTGGCAACAAGCTAGGGCGGCGGCGGCGGTGGCGGCGGGTTGGTGTAACAGACAAAGAAAGAACCAAACCTTGAGCTGCGCGGTGACGGTGTCCTCCTGGTTGGGGGAGATGGCGTTGGTGCCGGCGAGGGAGACGGCGCCGGTGATGGCGAAGGAGTTGTGGGTGGTGAGCCAGGAGTAGTTGTTGAACGGGAGGCCCGTGCCCTGCGCGCGGCGGCGGCGGAGACGGAGGAGCGTCAGTTTAAAAAAAAAATCCAATCTTGATAAGCAGCAGCAATCCGCTGCACCGAATCAGACAGACCACCATTGCGAGTGTTACGTACGTGCGTGAGGGGGTCGACGGGGGAGGCGCGCGCGCAGATGCCGGCGCCGCCGTCGCCGCAGGCGGCGCAGTGCATCCTCGGGCCGCAGTTGGCGGAGGAGGCGCACTCGGCGCCTTCCTGCGCGGCGGTGGCCGCCGCGGCGACGAGGAGGAGGAGCGCGAGGGCGAGCAGGCGGAGCGCGGTGGCCATGGCGACGGCGTCGTCCCTCGTCGCGCGCGGTGGCAGCAGTTACCAACTCGCCTCGGCGACGACACGACTACTTGAGCACTCCAAAGTCCAAGTCCCAACAAGGGGTGGTTGGTTCCTTACCGCCTACACTAATACTCGAAATGGGGACTCAATTATATCACTAATCTCGATTAGTTAACGCGCTGAGGATTCGGATAGATCACGGAACGTGGCGTTTACAGGCCTTGCAGGAGTATCGTCTTGACGGCGATGGATGGTCGTCGTCGTACTAATCAACACGTCGTCGGTTATCTACCACGTCGTCGATCGGTTATCTCCATGACGCGCCTTCCAGATCTCACAGTTTGACATGGCAACCTTCCCACGATCTCTCCGAGGAAGATTCAGTTTTCAAGGGGGGAAAACCGTTCTCTGTTCTCACATGTTCCTGCTTCGAGTCCATCTGTCTCCCCATCTACATCTAGAACCTTTTTTTTTTTGCGAATATCTACATCTAGAACTTAGAACGACCGACTCTTCTTGCGAGACCAGGCGGTGGTTGTTGCAGACTTGGTGTTCCTCTGAATTTCGTATGCAAACTGGAGCTGGCAATGCATTCGGAATAACTGAATTTTCACCAGCATGCTAGCACAAAGTCAAGTTTTGTCCGGGCTGAATGGTGGCGGGGAAACCCAGACTATTGCCCAACGTGCCAAGTCAATTATCTCTAGCCTGTCAGGCAGCAAACCCCATAATTACATGGCGATTTTTTTTAATAATACGACTTTATTATTTATTTTCAGGAATAGCACGTGTTTTTAAAAAGTTTTAATTTTGTGACTCGGTCGGTCAACGTTGACCGATCGGATATTAGAAGACCAACCAGATGTCGGTAGTTGCGACTGGTCACCAATTGGTCAGTAGCCGACCGACCAGTCAGCTAGAGGCTGACCAGCCCGCTAACGACCGATGATTTGCATGGTTTGGGTTTAGGGTTAGTAGGGTTCCTCTTTCATAAATAGTACTTTATTAAATTGTACTATTTCGTGCTAAATCAATAATACTTTATTAAAACATCTCGGAACTTAAGACTACTCATAGTGCAAGAACTTCACTAGTAACTAAGTGTCAACTCAACAAATTTGCTTATGTAGTGAGTTAATGAGAGATGAGGATGGAGTAACATGGTAATGTAACATCACACTTCCCAAGATACAATGAGTCTACAAGTTAATTAATATCTATGTTACTATTTTGATGTTAACCACTATGAAGGTGATAACATAGAGTAGTAAGGGCATCTCCAACGCGGGGACGCAAACTGTCCACTTTTGTCCGTTTGGGTAAAAACAGCACCCAGCGGGGGCACCCATACCAAAACAGCCATCGAATTCTGTCCGGTCTGACCCAAATCTCACGCAAATGTGGGGAGCTTTTGCGTGGCCACGGACAGACGCGGGCGTCCTCGCGCGTCCTTTTCTATCCGCGCAGGTCCGGATGAACCCCACTTGGCAGCCACACATCCCACCTCTTTCTTCCTCCTCCTCCTCTCTCCTCTATCTCCATCCCCTTTGCTCCAACTTTTGCCCAGCCATCGCCGGATTGTGGCTCGCCGGAGGAACTGCGCTGTCGCCCATCGCATGTAGTCCATGTGCCGCCTCCTTCTTTTTTTAATCACCGTCGCTGGGGGCTCCGCTCGCGCCGCGCCTCACCTGCACGGAGGCGGCCGCCGCCGAGCTCGCCGCGCTCGCCACGGAGGTGGCCGCGCGCCGCCTCGCACGGGCGGCGTCGCTGGCTCACAACGCTGCTTAGGCCATGCCGTTCCGCGCTTGGTGCGCGCCCGACGCGACCAAGGCCTCTGCCGCGTCGCGCCGCCCGTGTGCCTGCTCTGCCTCGCCACGCCCGAGCCGGCTTCCCCGCCACTTCTCGCGCCGCGGGCGCGGAGCCGCCCGCGCGCTGGCCGCCGCCGTGGAGCCCGGCCCGTGGCCCCCTCCGCCCGCTCGCTGCGCCGATCCGCCTGCTGCTCGGCCTCTTTGCTCCCGCGCGCCTGCACACGGGGTAGCCTCCGCCACTCGCGCGCCGACCGCTCGCTGCGGGAGGCTGGGGCGCCGCTTGCCGCCGCCCTGTGGGAGTCCTCCGCCTCGGCCAAGTCCGGCGGCGCGCCGCGGCCCTGCGGGAGTCCTCCGCCTCGGCCAAGTCCGGCGGCGTGGGCGCACGGCCTCCTCTGCCTCCGCCGCGGCCTTGCGGGATCTCGCTGTCGTGCGCCTCCGAGTAGTACTAGTACGAGCAGATTTTGCGTCTTTGCGTGCGTTGGGGAACATAAACGAAGTAGGACATCCGCTGCTATCCGCGTGTCCGTCTCGCGACCCAAACGACCCGAAACGGACGTCCGTTTGGGTCGTAGGGTTGGAGATGCCCTAACATGTGCATGTTACTACTCTATGTTACTTCCCACTATGACTAGTCTAAGATACAATATAGCTGAAATTAAAATACGGCTTATCATTTAAGATACAACGATAAACTAAAACTGAAATTAAGCAGCTAGTATGGCACATCACTCTACTTTCCTTGCGTCCAACATGGCCATTTTCTGGACTTGTCGTCGTGTTCTTCTGCCGCTTGCGCCTCTCTTTCCCTTAATCTCTTACTTTTCGCTTCACGGGCCTCCCTACGCACCTCTTCCTCTGCATACCTATGTGCAACCTCTTCCGATTCACCTTCCGATTTCGAGCTTGCTCCGTCCTTAATTTCTAGATCTGCCTCTCTCGATCTGCTTTTTCATTAGCACGAGCCTTTTTCCAATGCTCCTCCTCAAAGAACCTTGCCCATGCACGCTGGTGTTTCTCCTCAACCTCCTTGCGTGCCTAATCCGGTTGCTCCTTGTCTATCTAGTGAAACCGTTTGCACAAAGGCAGGGAAGACTGCAACACAAACAATAACATTATTAAACTAGAAAAATAAAGACCTGCAAATATGCCTAAACAAAATTCTGTTAAAACATATTGACAGCCTGGTGGACGGCGAAGCTTAACTTGGGGGTGGATCATGATCATAGTTCGCACACATGAAAAATTTCATGCCAAACCAATCAGAGAAATCCTCCACCTGCATAACCTTAGCAAGATGGCCGCACCAACACCGCTCCGTAGTCACACTCGAGGGCAAACTTGCAACCTTCGCCTTCACCGGCCTAACTCCTGGTCAGCACGACACACTCATGATGGCTAAGGGTGAGCCAACATAAAAAAAAAGAGATAGAAGCACTTGTGCAACGAAGAGTATCGATCCCTGCTTTTATAGGAAAAAATCCTAGAGCGTGGCGGGAAAATATGGCGGGCGAGCTGTGGCGGCAAAAAAAATGGCGGGAGAGCGGTGGCGGGAACATATGGCGGGAGAACGGTGGCGGCAAAAAAATGGCAGGAGAGCGGTGGCGGGAGATACGGGCGGGAAAATATTTACCAGGAGATGGCGGGAGGGAGGTATCACCCCGAAAATATTTGCGAAAACTATGACGGAAGGGAGCCTTGATTTTCGCTCTTTAGACTGTTGCCTCTTAAAAAACCGTGAAACCGTTGGTTCAGGTTTTTACCAGTCAAATCACCAACCGGAAAAAACTTGAACCAACGGATTTTAAAACTATGGCGTAGACCAGTTCCTGAACAGCCAAGTCACAATCGGCTCCATAATCATATCCAAAATACAAATATATATTTCAGGATTCAGGACTTCATGCTGAGCAAGCAAAGTACAGTTACTCAAGTTCCTCATAAACTTTTACGCCCCATTTACACAACCAACCCCAGACCAGATTACATTACATTGCATAGAAATGAGCTTCTGATGGGGCAGCAAAGCATAACCACAAAACATAAGCCTCCAACTGAGAACCTAATATGGGCTACCACACGCTGAGCACCTCCTGGAACATTTCCAATATATTTCAGGATTCAAGACGTCATGCTGCATGGGCAAGCAAAGTACCTACATTTCATTACATTACATAGAAAGAAGCTTTAGCTGGGGCAGCAAAGCATAACCACCAAACAGAAGCCTCCAACTCAGAACCTCAGATGGGCTTCCACATGCTGAGCACCTCCTGGAACATCTCCAGGGTCCATCCAGTTACAAGTTGGTTCTCTTCTGCAATATTGTTGCTATTGGACCTTGACTAAATTTCCGGAGGATGTACGTACAAAATCCATACTTACGACAGTATTAGTATTAGATGAAAAAGGGAAGCATATGCACCGGGAGCCGAATTAAATTTCCGACGAAATAATACAACCTATCATGAGCATACGGTTTAAAGCCAATAAATTTCAATCATATATAACATCATGAATAAAACTTATATTTATAATACTGTCCCGTTTTTGCCTTTACACGGGATGCAACAGGTCATGTAGTATATCTAGAACTAGAACGACCGACTCTTCTTGCGAGACCAGTCACCTTTGTTCCAGAACAACTCCAAATTTGTCAGCATGCTACAAAGTCAGGTTGCCCAGTCTAGTTGGGGGCGGCAAAACCAAGGCTATTACCTTGCCAAGTCAACTACTCCGTATCTCTAGCCTATCAGACAGCAAACCCCGTAACTGCATGTGCCTAGACCAATTCCTGAACAGCCGAGTCACGGCATGCCAAATCGACTCCACAATCACATCTACAATACAAAGACATATTTTCAGGATTCAGGACTTCATGCTGGACAAGCAAAATACTGTTGCTGAAGTTCCTCGCAAACTTTTACACCCTATTTACAAAACCAGCCCAGACCACAACAGGCTGGTCAACAGCTTCTTGTAAAACAGCATTATAGTACTCCGTACATTACATTACTTACAGGGGCAGCTAAACAGCTTCAGTTGGGGCAGCAAAGCATAACCACCAAACCAGAAGCCTCAACCTCAGATGGGCTTCCACACGCTGAGCACCTCCTGGAACATCTCCAGGGTCAGCTCGCGGTCCGCGTGGTGGAAGAACCCGTTGATCTCATCCCGCACGTCGTAGATCTTCCCGAACACGAACAGGTACGTCAGGCACCCCTTCTTCAGCTTCTCCAGCTGGTACAGCCACGCCACGTGGAGCCGCTCCAGCACGTTGCCCGAGCTGATGTCCTCAAGCAGGCTCTCCTCACAGCACGCCTTGAGGTCGCCGATGCCGTACTTGTTCGCCGCCGCCAGCAGCGACAGCCGGTGCTTCCAGAACTGCTCCTGCCGGATCGTGCCGTACACGAAGCCCAGCAGTGCAGAGCAGGAGTCCACGCACATGTCGCTGATGTCGATCGTCGACGACTCCTTCTCCTTGAGGTCGTGCACGAACATGCTCTCGAACACGGGGGAGCACGCCGCCAGCACCGACTTGTGTGCCTTGAGGACGCCGTCCGTCGTGTTTATGGTCACGTCGGCGTGGATGGACTCTGTCAGCATGCGGGAGAGGCATCCCAGGGTGCTCTTGCTAGCGACCTTCTGCACCACGCCTTCATTTGGCCAGACCGACGAAGATGATTCAGTAGCCTGTCAGCACATTAACTAGATCACATTAATAAGCATACAACTACTGAATTATATTAGGAAGAAGCAACAGGGCTACTGATGGAAGTTGGTAAATTACTGCAGATAAAATCCTATAAAATGTTAAGCAGGAACCATTTGGAGCTGATAAGCGGAATAAAGGAAAGATGATACTTGCATTGTTCGTGCCTATCCTCAGGTCCAAGAACTCAACATCAATTGTAAAACGCCCATGGGACATCACCTCCACTTGCCACACAAAATCATCGCTGGTTCGGAGAAGCTGCTCGATAACTATCACAAGGGATACAATGAATTAAGTTTGCGCTGCGTAAAAGTACAATAATACAGAAAAAGTCAGTGTAGCCATTACAGTAGCAATATGACTAGGGAACAAGACAGGTAGACATGCATAGAAAGCCCTAGAGATTTTAACTATGAACAATCGAAATTTTCTCCAAGTAAATACTATGACATGACCGTTTAGATTATATTGCATAAAGTAGACAATTTAAATCCACAAATTATCATCTTTGCAGCCACTGGCGGAGCTTGAGAAGAATTGTTGGGCGGGCCAGCATAATGTAATGCAGTTTTTACAGAATTGTTGAGCGGCCCAGGTCGGCCCCAACGAAGCTCCGCCACTGTTTGCAGCTGCTCAATATTTCAGCTATTTAACAATTACCTTACGATTGCAGAACACATTCGCTATAATGTAGGCTTGCTGCTTATTCACATCAGCAAGAGTTCAGAGGAACGACATGACGCAATCGTGTGCTGCGCCACAAAAAAAATGAGAGAACCGTCAGTCAATCAAGTGTGTGTCGTGTGTTTGGCTTTTCTCAGGATTTTCCCGTTTCCCAAATGTGACCAAACCACGAGGCCTAGTTGGCCTCACACCCACACCAAGGCCCAAATCCCTCATGACACTACAGGCCTTAAAATACTCATATGCCACACGATAATCGCCAGTTGTCACCTTATAAAATATGAACACATGAAAAAATCATTGTGCCACCCAATCCGGTTGCTACAATGACAATGATGCTGGCGACGCGCAGCCTGGTTGCGGTGTTAATGAGGACAATGACGCTGGTGGTGCCCTGTTCAGGTGCAATAATGAAGTCAATCTCCAAGGTGGAGCCAACCGCCAAGGTGGTGGTAACTAGTCCAGTGGATTCCATTGCACGGGCATTAGTGACGTATAACTTAGTGGCCACAAGGATGCCGGTGCTAGTGCCGCCCAGTCCATTCGGCATGGAAAAGCCAACCGCCAAGGTGAAACTAAGAGCCACCATGAACCCATGATGTACTAATTACCATGGCCATGAAAAATTAAGGTTGATTCATACGGATGCACGAGCTCCATCGCTACAACGCGGCAGCAGACCTGATGAATTGGCAATGGCGGTGCCCAGTCTGATGGCCATGGAAACGCTTCCACAGATGACACCTAGTCCCATTGCCCTGACAATACGACAAACTAGTAGTCGAAATGACACCTCAAAGATTATATCTATGTCCAAAAGCATCACTTACTATTTGTAAATGGGTTGAAAAGCGTACCTCTCACCTCTCAGTGCCCAGTAGTACACCGGGTGAAAAGGAATAGACTCCACACGGTCCATAGTTCCATACACTCGATTGGTCAAGGAGAAGGAGCAATATCGTCTTCTGAGAACCGCTCTCTCACCTCCATAGCCAGATTCTTCGTCCCATAGCTAGTCTGCTGTCTGCCCAATACACACACATGATGGATTTGTGGATTGCTCTACGGGGATAGGCATGTTATATGATGGGCATATGGCTGAGCGAATAAGCACTGCGGTGCTTGCTCCTGGATATGGGTACCGCCAGGGGTTATGCTATCATATTTAAACCTTCATTTGTGTAACTGAGCCCAATTAGCAAAAATGGTACTTCTCTCCATCACAGTTATCCCAGTGGCAATGGGCCGTCTGAGAGTAAACAGCCGCAATGGCCCAAACAAGGAAAATTAATCCTGGATATTCAGGAGATTACATTTTGATTTCATTAGTTCACAGTTTCTTTTTCCCTTGCTCTTCAACACTATTATTTTTCACAACAACTTTTTCACTTTTCTTCTTCCCATTTTTCGCAGTAAACTCTGTTTGTTGTCTTGTCATCCAATTCATTTTTTAAAAAACGATGTCATCCAATTATACTTATGTATTAACCTGAACGATTTAATTTTTTTGGGGGTGTGGCATCTGGTCCGGAACTTTTGTGGGAGACAATAATACCAATAATGTATCTTATTATATGATTAGCAACTGGCTGGGATTGAGAAGATATAACTTCCCATTCTAGTGGGATTAGAAATTTTAGTGGGCTTAGGAGCTGCAGTGGTTGTATCCGCTTCATTCGCTTCGTTTGATAGACACATCTTCTAGTTTTCAGGGGCATGGTCTTTTCCTTTGTACTTTCTAACATACAAAAAACAAATTATGTATGCCATTATAAAGTTTCAAACTTCTCTACCCCTAATCAAAAACTACTGATGGATATGATCCAGCTCAACATATGAGTATGCTTAAAGAGCCCTGGGCATTTTCAGTTATTGGACACTATTGTTTTTTCCGAGAGGGAAGAGGTTCTTTGGATATGCATCCATTTCTTTCTCGTGGACTGTTATCAAAGATACAAGGGCATAATAACAGTCATCGTATCATAATAAAAAAAACTGTTAAAATGAAAATACACGGTACATGACTTCTCAAATATTAATTTGGGTAGGGTTGCATACGTTCAGTGTCCAGCAAGTCATCGTCATGACTTCCTTCCTCTACGATAGGGAATAGATGGTCCGCTAGACAAAATTGGAGTCCAACAAATGACATTATCACTTCCTTCTCCCACGATAGGGGATACATGGTCTTTTGGAGCAGATGTGGAGACCTTACCAAGATCCATCACTACATTAATCATAGCTAGTTGGTCAATTATATCATAAGATTAAGAAAATATATGCTTATCCCACTGTCGCGACGTTCTGGATAGTGAGATTGACATACTGATTCAATCTTATGATACAGATGACATACCAACTATTATTAGTACAGTCATGGATCTTACTAAGGATTCCACATCTGCTCTAGAGGACAATGTATCCCCGATAGTGGGAGAAAGAAGTGATGACAGCCACTTGAACCATCTATCCCCTATTATAGGCGAATAAAGTCAGGACAGTGGCTTGTTGGACAGTGAAAGTATGAACCATTAAAAAGGGGCATACCCAGTGCTGAAAGCTCCCACACATTGTGGCGTCTGGGGAAGGGTATTTCTAGGCAGCCTTTCCCTTGCTTTTTTAATTATGCAAGGAGGCTGATTCGAACCCAGGACTTCCAGGACATAAGTGGAGAACTCTACGACTGCGCCATGCCCGCCCTTCACAGTGAAAGTATGAACCATTACCAATTATAATTTTCTTGTTAACTTATGCACAAGTATTTCCATTTTAGCAAACTTCTTAATATGCGACTCTCGATATTTGGTAGCAGTCGATGTGGACCCAAAGACCTTCCAGCCTCCGGAAAAGAACGACAATGGTGTGTCCAAACTCCAAAGCAAGTGGAGAAGGAAATGGAAATGACTAATACTCTGACCACCCTCAAATAGGGAGTTGGATCATATCCATCGGCTGCTAATTACGAGTAGGGATGCTTGAAATCATGCAATGACATACATTTTATTGTGTCTGTGAAAGTACAGAAGAAAAAAGATCACCTCCCCTAGGAAATTAGAAGATAGGTAACTGTGTCAAAAGAAATGAATGAAACTCATAAACCCACTAAAATTTCTAATTCCGCTGCAAGCTGAATTTTCTCAGCTTCCATCAGTTGGTACTTAGGGGTAGAGGAAGTTGAAATCCTTTAATGATATACATAATTATATTTCCGCTCTAGAAAAATTCAGGGCCAGATACTAGCCACTCCGATGTCTTATATCGCCAAAGTAATTGGATGACATCACTTCAAAGAAAAATATAGAAATGGAATGACTAAACAAAGGTTACAACATAACATGATAGTCCATACTTGGAACCAAAATTACCAGATCATATGGTCTAGTTTCTGCATGAACTCAGCGTAAGCTAAGGATTTTTGTTTCGTGGCTATTTGCCCAGCAATCCTAGTATTCAGCTGATGTATGTGGTAATAAACAATAAAATCTTCCTTTGCCGAAAAAAAAACTGTTATATATGCTACATAATGTGGGCAAAGCTAAGGATCAAAAATTTCTCTCCACTTCAACTTTATTTATTCTGCCCTTTTGATATACTTCTTTGCCTGCATTATATTAATCTATTTGGTTCATCAGAACTTCTCATAGGAAATCACAGGACATGCTGTCCACACTTGGAACCAAAATTACCAGATCATATGGTCTAGTTTGAGCATGAACTCAGCGTAAGCGCTTAGAATTTACTTAACTGCATACTGTAGCCTAATGATTGGTGGTCTTTCTTATTCGTTATGCAACCACACAAAACAACTACTGTAGTAACAAGTGCTCCAAGGCTTCAATCTTTACCAAATGGATGGATATGCTTAGCAGAGCAGTCAGGCCAAACCTGGGGAGACGGTGGAGCGACGCGGCGGGCCGGCCCAGGAGACGCGGAGCAGGAAGCGGGCGTGCGGCGGCTGCTCCTTGGCCAGCCGGCCGGGCTCCGGGAAGAGCCGCACGTACACCGACCTGCTCTTCTCCACCGACAGGTACCTGGTTTGGGCGGGGGATTCATCACATGACATGAGCCGGCGGCCAGTCTCGTCAAATTACGCGAACTTCCGATCAAATTTCACATCTTGGGATTGGGGAATTAGTGGTCGAGTTTGGGAGTGGTGAGGAGCATGGGCGTACCAGTTCCAGATGCCGAGCTTGAAAGGGTCGGAGCGGCGGTAGGAGCAGGGGCCGAAGGTGTCGATGCGCCACTGGGCGAGGCGGGAGATGGTCTCCACGCGGGAGTCCGGCCCGCTCAGGCTGCCGCTGCCGACGCTCATGGTCGCCGGACGCCGGAGAGCGAGAGGGCGGCGCCCTGTGACAGTGAGTGGCCGAAAGGTTCAGTGTTGACGACCGACCACGAGTTTGTTTATTTTGTACTGCGAAACGTACAGCCGTGCCAACACAAAAAAAAAAAGGATTGTTTTTATTTTATTTTTTGAAAAAAAATCTGTAGGGCAATCAACCATACAGATAAAGTTCTTATAAGAGACGCCCAAGGGTATATTAGACATATCCTCTATTCATAAATATATTGTTCCGCTCAGCGCCGCCTATTGAAACCCTAGCTTCTCCTTCACCTCCGCCTCCATGGTAGATTGGTTCCCTCTCCTCTGGCCGGCCTCACCGGTGTCAGGAGGGGTGGAAAACCCGATCTATATGTGGAGTTTTTTATTAAAGTAGTATTTTCATATATTATATTAGAGTTTGATTTCTGTCTTCTTCTTGGTCTCCATCCAATAAAGATGACATCGTTTACAATAAGTGATCTTCATATCTTCGTTTGACGACGAGATCTTCTCCCCGGCATCAATGGTTGTGTTGGAAGATTACAATTCTCTAGGTACGGGCCTTCAGATCTTACTTCACCAATCAATTTTGGATCTTTTTTCAAGGTTGTCGTGAGGAAAATTATCCTCGCAATATTTGTCCCGGCTGCTACGTCCTCGACAATGGTCATTCGTATTCTAGGCTCTCCAACAACATCGACCAAGATGTTCGGTTATTTTTCCTGGCATATTGGTGTTGGTACTCTTGCCGATGTTGCTTGACTAGTTTAATGGTTACGCGCTTGCACGTAGGCTTGACATTGCAGCTTAAATTAAAATTATAGGAGAACCTTCATTGGTATTTACATGTCTATGGTTTGGTGTTTATCATTAGCTACTTTCAGAAAAGTACAGGATTGTATCATCGAAGAAGAAAGATTTTGAAGACCTTCGAAATTTGCTCTTTTTTAGACTTTATTTTGTAATAGTTGGAATCACCTCGTGTATCTTTACCATGTACTATTTCTTATAAATATATGGTATTGATTGTCAAAAAGTAGACATTTTAAACATTTTAAATAAACTAGATACACATTATGATGAGTGAATCTACACATTAAAATTAGATTAAATATACACCAAAATAGATGAATCTATAAAAAGCTAAAACATCTTGTATTAATGAAGGAAGGAGTATATTACTTATATTCATAAACATAGCAATATGCTCAACCTCATCTTGTGGTGGGCTGGCTTACTACTCCCCATATTAGCTCGCCGCAGTTAAGTAATTCCCAAAGAAGTTTGTTTGTATGCATGCAAAAGGAGGAAACAAATGTACTGCTGCAAACTGTTTTTGCTGCAACTACACACACACATCATTCGCCGTCGCCGGAGAATAAGAGCAACATCAGTTGGTCCACAATTTGGCGTTGAAGAAGTCTCTAGCCATGAGACGTTTACGAGCCGCGATATCCACCAGCCCCGTAAGACTGGACCTAGCCCGATAAGGAACATCAGCCAGAGAAGCCCTCCGAGCCTCTTCAATGCTGGAACCGGGGATAGTGCCACCCCACCCTTCAAGCGGCCGGATCCCCCACCGTCTTCCACAAACACATATCAGTCAAGACCACCGCATTCCAAAAGCATTCCATCTCTTCCGTCATGCCACGACGCGGCGCCAAACTGAAGCCACTCTAACAGTTTAGACTCCACAAGCCTCTTGTCGCTGTTAGCAACACCCCGGCAAGCAGGGACATGGACTGGGAGACTATTATTCCTAAAAGCACCATCATCTGCTCCACCATGACGCCGACAGAGGAACCTCAAAAACCTAGGACTATAACACACACACACACAAACGAGAATCGATACTCCCCCCCCCCCCCCCGATCGAAGGGGAAGGGGAGTGACATATTCACCATTGAGAGAGAGAGGGACCTAGAACCGCTTTGGTGCAGTTGTTTCTCACGAGGAACTGACCGAACTCTTCCTCTATTCTTTTTCCGGAGAAACTATAATGTTATTTTCTCTTATGGGCATCTCATATCTTATATTTATCATGATGGTACAAGCAACAGACAATAGGCCTCAAAACGTTCAATAAAAAAAGTACATATAAAAGGATCTTGGCCTCCTTCTTCCTTCGCATGTTCTTTGTATTCCGGAGATTGGAAATAGAACTGAACTGACCGTCAGGGATAGGGACACCTACATACGTCATTGACATACAAGGCTTTGAAGACCGCAATACCCACTCGTTGTGGACAACAGATCTAGTAGTTGCCGATCTAACATTGGTAGGAGACTCACCCATGCATGACTGGCTTTCCATCCTTCACCACAAAATCAGAGGGTTGAAGATACATGATCTTGCTGTCAAAAACAACAAAATAAGAGGTTGAAGTTGCCACTCCAGAAACCATCCAACATATTTCCTTGATAGACACACCAATTGCTAAGATCCGAAGATAACCAACCGATATGGCAATGCTAACCCTCACAAGCCTTTCGTTGACACCAAATCGGATGCCCAGGAGGTGGGGAGGTGCCAAAGAGACAGTATTCCAGCGCACCAACACCGCCTCCACTTCACCGATGTTGCTAGGGAGACACAAACTGAAGAAGTACATGATCTACAAAAAGAAGCAAATAAAAGGACATATCTCGACTGCTGTAATCATCGACGTGGTCGTCGGAAGGAGGGGACTGGGGGAGGGGGCATGGTGGTTGCGCACTGAGGAACCTAGGCAGCGGCTAGGATTGAGAGGCGAGGGATGCTTTCGAGTTTGGACATAACCATCTTAGAAGAGAACTAAGCTCCCAGGGTTCCCAGGCCTCGTGGTTGCTCGCGGGGCCACCTGCAGGGGTATTCGTGAGGGATTGACGGCGGTTTTTCAGTTTGATTGTCGGTCGGGAATGGCAAGGAGTTTTGTTTCCTTTTTTGTTTCGTCTCCTTCCAAGTTCCAAGGTCCTCCTGCGTCTAGGCTCCATTTTCCTCTCCCACCCCTAATCCAACTCAAATTCGTCTGTGGTGATGATAATCCTCTGGACGATAATCTTGGTTGGGAGTCCAGAGACCAAGCAGCGACCTCGCGGCGGTGCCGCTCCTGCCCCTCTCTTTCTCCTCTGCATCGGCCCTTCGACTCCACGGTAAACCTCCACCGAGAAGAGGACATGGGCGACCTCCACCGTTTCCTCCGGCGTCCCATGCAGGTAGGGCGCCGGCCTTCCTCTCCCCTGTCCTACCGCCCTGCTGGCCTCCCCTCTATCATGTCCCCCATCTCTGTGCTCTGTCTGCTCCATCTCGGTCTCACTTCCCTTGATCTTGTGGTTTGGTAACGGTGGATGAAGAATAGACAGGTGCAGTTGCCGAGTTGGAGTTTCGTCCAGCGCTTCAACGGAATCCCGAGTTTTCTCCTCAACTCCGGCCACCACCACCACCCAGCCGTGAGGTGCGTCACATACCTTCATAAAAAGTCAACCTGCATTGTATTCATATGCCTTTTACATTTAAAAAATGAATAAATGAAATGTTGTGCTTCGGTAAATATATTTTTCTAAGATGAGTTTATCAGTAAGAGTGTACTGGAGCCTGATAACTAGCCTTTGACACCATGATTAGGGCTCATGTTGCATCTGTAGTGATGATTTTGGGGCTAAATACCTGAGATATGGGGCGATATTTCTTCTATTACTCTGATCGAATTAGCAGTTTAACCCATGCAGTTGAGTCAATATTATATTCCTACATTAATAATTTGCCTGTGACTTGTGTGACTGAATCCTAATAATCCATGCTTCACTGTGCTATATTTCTTCGACTAAATGTTAGATTGCCTCAGTTTATTTGGTGAAAATCAGGCTTCACAATTCGTCATTAGTCAAGCTGTTTTGTGCGAAAGCAGTGTTATCTGATTATTGCACCGTTCTCTTCTGGTGTATATATAGATACTCATATGATTGTAAGTGCATAAGAGAGAAAGTCCATCCTACTTATGTTTTGTGTAAAATGTTATAGTTAGTCCACCCTTCCCGACTACAAGTTCAGTACATACATGCTCTTTGGTGTCATCAACGGAAATGAAGCTGAGGTGGCCTCGGAGGGCACAACCCATCCTTGGTCTCTACCAGGGCCAAGGTCATTGGCAGCCTCAATCCCGAGTTCTGACCACCCTCCCCCAGCGGCTGCAAGAGACAAATGCCTCCTTACTGTTCAGAGTAGGTAAAGCTTGCTCCTTTGTGATCTTTTCTGTTGTGTGAATCTTCTTCTGAAGTACGTCATGAGGTTGTTCTGTCAAGAATTTGGGGGATATATTTGAGTTCTAGGTGTTATGTGGTCCGAATCATCGGATTAGCTAGCTGTATTCTTGCTGGTGTATTAGGAAATTAAATTTTTGCGAATGTTCATACCCCAAGTCTGGTACTGGTGTATATTTGACTCCTTGCTATTGTGGCATTGTCTGGGTTATTTTGTATTTATACCATAAAATTAGTCCTTTAGTTCAATTAGTGTGGTGATTCATTGATTTTCAAACAAAGATTTTTTTTCCAGGGACTATTTGCTGTCTGCAATTGTTGGTAATTGTTGAACAACTCAAATGAGAATAATACCACAGAAACTTTCTGGTAGTTACTTCCAGCGAAAATGGAGGGTGATGTGAGCTTCACCACATCGTAAGTCCTTTACCTTCGAATAATTGTTTCCCATATATTTTGTTCATTGTGTTTCTTACATGTCCTATGGTGTAAATACAGATTTTGTTGGTGTTGTGTTTGAGGACCTGTGCTCAGTGAAAGAATACTATGGCATAACGTGTAGTTTTTGGTTGGAGGAGCGTGTTCAGCAGCATAGAGAGGTATTAATTTTCACATAGACATTGGGTACGTTAATAGGGCATGCTTGTTTGCCATTATATGAAACATGCATACCCATGCCTTATTTCAGTTCTTCAAAGAGCCTGAAGAGAAAATCCATGGCAAGGAACTTGAATTAACGAATTTGTAGGATTAACCTAAGGTGATTGCTTTGAAAAAAATATGTAAAACAATCGGATTATATATTTGATTATAGAGCAAATTGCATCCCAAGTCCCAATAGTTGTATCTGATGTGCATTTTCATCCCAATAGTTGCAAACTGGGGTAGCACAGTCCCAATAGTTGCACCATATGTGCATTTCTAGTCCAAGCCTATCAGAGCATGACATGTGGCGCTAGCTGGCTGCTTTGTTGGATCGGAGTATTTGCAGATAACCCCTTTCATTTCTCTTTTAGTGAAAAAGTAGGCCTGTGCGTGGCTCTTTAATCGGCTTCGTCCTGTGCCGCCACTCTCGCTCTGTTGCCTTGCTCGACGACGGCAGCGGCGACGTCGTGCTCGACGCTCTCGACGGCTGCGTCCTCGAATCCATGGCGGACCCACCGGAGCCGACCTACCGCGGGTGGTTTGACCCGCCTCCGAGCTATGGTACGTCGTTCTCGTCTTCGTTCTCGTATGGATTTCCGCTCGCCGTCGTGAACTGTGCGTCTTCGCCGGCGATGATCGGACATGGTTAGGTCAAAAAGGCGGCGGGGATTGGTTACCGATGGTGTTACGCATGGCGTAGGCATGGTTAGATTCAGATCGACCGGGGTTTGTTGCAACTTTTCCCGCTCGGATGTTCGTCGAGTCGGCCGGATTTTAGGGCAAAGCTGTGAGATTTTTGTTGTTAAATCAACAAGGTTACATGTTTTCCGTAGTCTTTGACCAGTAGAATGATTATCCATTCGAAATTCATGAATTTGGAGGCTGTCCTGTTTCTCTGTAAAACTGAAAATTGTATAACTGAAATATACTGAATATTTGTCCTGTTTCTCTGTCTTGCTTCTGTGTAAAACTGAATATGGGAGATTTGTACTTGTTTTTGTGTTGCAGATGGAAATGAAGATTTGTTTTCACTTCAGATTGATCATAATGGTTTTTTCTGTGGATTAAGGGGTGAATTGTCGTACCAACATGGCACAACAGATTGGTTCGACAATTGTAGCTCTGAAACCTTTTCCATGCTATGGATTGAAGATTTTTTCAGTCAGCTTGGAATAGAGAGGGATGGTTTGATGAAAATCTACTGGCAGAAGGGGAATGATCTCATTGATGGTTTGCAGTGTATTGAGAATGACAGAGACATTGTTGACATGATTGAAACCACAAGGCTTGCCAAGACTCTGTATTTGCTAGTTGACCACAACAATTTCTTGCCAAACTTTCGACCAGAGATAATAGAGAAAAAGGCAATTGCTGATGCAGGCACTAGTAAGGAGATTGTTGCAAGGGCAGAAGCTATCAGTTCAGTTCCATGTGGTAGTTCAGTTGCAAGGGCAGAAACTAGCAGTTCAGTTGCAGGTGAAGAAGAACAATTTGCAGAGGAGAGCAGTGATTCTGGTTCAAGCTTCGATGACAGTGACTACGATGTTGAGGATGGTGATGATGATTTATTCTGTGACAATGTTGACACTGATGTACTGGATAACAATGAGCCAATTATTGATATTCCATTGGAGGATGATGCTGCATTGGAGGACACATCACTGATTTTGAGGCAGGAAGATGAGGAACAATTGCAGAGAAATTTCAGTGTCTTCAATCCTCTAGTTGATATGCAAGATCCTGTGTTTAAGCAGGGATTGGTGTTCAGTAGTGTGCAAGAGTTGAGGTTAGCACTGAATGCTTACAGTGTCAGAAATCGAGTTAGGGTCAACAAAACAAGAAATGACACTAGAAGACTTGAAGCATGCTGCAAACCTAAATGCCCTTGGTTTCTGAAAGCCACCAAGGACAGTGTCACTGGTGGATTTGTTGTAAGGAAATGCTGGGAAGGAAAGCACACATGTCAAGCAAATTGGGAGTTGAAATCTTTGACTGCACCTTTTCTGACACAGAGGTTTCTTGATGACATAAGGGACAATCAGAAGATGGGGTTGAAGACTTTTGCAGCTAAAGTTCAGAGACAGTTCAACATGTGCCCAAACAGATGGAAATTAAGTAGAGCTAGAAGAGAAGCTTTGAACATTATCAATGGTGATGAAGATGCACAATTTGCACTGTTGTTGGACTATGGGCAAGAACTCAGAAGATCAAACCCTGGATCTACTTTTCTGGTTACTGCCAACCATGTACCAGGGCATGGAAATGAGCCAGATAAGGAGCATCTGGCAACACTCTATTGGTCCTATGATGCTTGTAAAAGAGGATTCCTTGAAGGTTGCAGGCCACTGATTTTTGTTGATGGTTGTCATATCAAAACAAAATATAAAGGCCAATTATTAACAGCTGTTGCAATTGATGGAAATGACTGTATTTTTCCAATTGCAATGGGGTTATGTGAGGTTGAGTGCACCAGTTCTTGGGAATGGTTTCTGACAACTCTAAAGAGGGATTTGAACATAACAAACACTTCTCCATTCACAATCATGAGTGACAAGCAGAAGGGACTAATAAATGCTGTGAAAAGTGTTTGGCCAGATGCAGAGCATAGGTTCTGTGTTAGACATTTGTTGCAGAATTTTGTCAAGGCAGGACACAGAGGAGAAGTTCTGAAAAATAATTTGTGGTCAATTGCAAGATCAGCAAACATTCCCAAGTGGCAGCATAATATGGATAAAATGAAAGCTGATAGTGTTGCAGCATATGAATGGGTAGAGGCACTTGCTCCCAATACTTGGATAAAGGCATTCTTCTCAGATTTCTCAAAATGTGATGTGTTGCTAAATAATCACAGTGAGGTTTTTAACAGCTACATCCTAGAAGCCAGAGAGATGCCTGTTATGTCCATGTTACACACCATCTTCTACAAAATAGAGGGAAGAATTGTCAGCAAGCAAGAAGAGGCAGAGAAGTGGCCAGGGACAATATGTCCAAAAATAAAGAAGAAACTAGACAAGTTTACTGAATGGAGCAAAAATGCCTTTGTGCAGGTGGCTGACAGAGGATTATTCCATGTTAGCTCTCTAGAATTCGAGAAGGAATATGTGGTGGATTTCAACACTAAAACATGTACCTGCAATAGATGGCAGCTAACTGGAATACCATGCCATCATGCAATTGCATGTTGTAGAACAATGAGAGTTGAGCCAGAGTCACTATTGCATAGCTGCTATAGCATTGAGACATACAAGAGAGCTTATGCATATAATATGGTACCACTAAGAGGCAGAGTGTTCTGGGAGAAGATGAATGGGCCTACTATTTATCCTCCTCTGTACACCAGAGTGATGGGAAGGCCCAAGAAGAATAGGAAGAAAGCACCTGAGGAGAAGAAAAAGAAGAATGGAACAACTTATGTCACTAGAGCTGGTTTAACCATGCATTGCTCCATCTGTGGCATCTCTGATCATAATAAAAAGGGACATGCCAGGTATGTACAGGAACAATTACAACTGGAACAAAATAATGCACAAGAGGAGTTACTTGGAGATGATGATTATCCAGACATGATGGAGCATGTAATCCAACACAATCCAGACCCAAGGAGTGATCCAATGCATGCCACAAACAGCATGGTGTACCAAATGGGTCAGGAGGTAATTACTGAACACACAAACACACTTTTGTTCCCTAAATATAAATCATGATTCCAAATCATTGTTTCCTTTGTAGATAAATCAAAATGTAGCCCCTACCAGGAACTATGGGCCCCTCCCTGAGAGCTCATTTGTAGCTGCTGCTAGAGACTCAATTCCAAGACCAAGAGTGAGAGAAACTACAGCTACTGTGAGAGGAAGAGCTAGGGCAAGAGGAAGAGGACGAGGCAGGGCAAGAGGAGAGGTACATACCAATGAAGCACGGCAGTCTGCTGCAAGAGGAAGAAAGAAGAAGAAAACCACTGTCACCCAAGCAGCTACATCTGCACAAAATGATATTCCAGATTTGAATGAAACAATGCAAGAAAATGAAGGGCAGGTGACAGGGAAATGCTGTGAATTTGAGTGTACCAGTTACACTGACCATTGCATGTTGGAGGGGCACTGAATTTGTATACATTGATGCACAATAGACTTGTATTGCTATTTTTGGTTGGATGTGATATTTACCATGGAAACAATGATGCACAGTAGACTTGTATTGCTATTTTTGGTTGGATGTGATATTTACCATGGAAACAATGATGCAAAACAGACTTGTATTGCTATTTTTGGTTGGATGTGATATTTATCATGGAAACAATGATGCACAATAGACTTGTATTGCTATTTTTTGGTTGGATGTGATATTTATCATGGAAACAATGATGCACAGTACACTTATATTTCAGATAAAATTTCCATTCTTTTATTGACCAATTGGTACATTGTTACACTCACACAAAACCTCTTGTTGCCAGTGCAACTACAACATATAGCATAGCACACACACCTACTGCTGCAACTATCCCTAACTCTTTCTTCTCCCTCCATCGAATCTCTTCTCTGTGAATCTTTCGAAGCTTCTTGTTATCTTCTATCAGGTTCTCTACTACATTTTCTAGCTTAGCACATCTATGCTTGAACACACAACTAGTGCTGCACATGCTTGCTTCCTCCTCCAATCTTGCTGCCCACTTCTTGTTTTGTTGCCCAATTGGAACATTTCTTACAGTGCCCTAACCAAAAAATGAAAATTGGGTCAGTTTAGCTAAAGAACAGTGGACATAGTGGATAGATAAAGCATGGTTGAAATCGAGCATAGAGCATGGCCAAATGGGAAATGCATGAGCTAAAGATGGAGGAGGAAGCTCACAGTTGCTGGGTCGAGGAAAACCTCGGCGGTGACAACCCACTCCTCATCGCCAACGACGCCATGCGCACCATCACCAAAGGGTGTCGCCATCCGCCTACCACAAGCCCCAGACGCGTCGCTGCTCCTTCCTCCGGCTCCGCCGCACGCCATCCACCTCGCTCGTCGTGCGCCGCCGCAATTTGGTCGCCGTCAGGGGAGCTAGGGTTAGGGATTGGGCAATTTGGGAACTAGGGTTAGGGATTGGGGAATTTGGGGAATTTGGGAACCGCGGGCCGATTCCCTCTCCCTCTCTTTTCTCTCTTACACGTGGGCCCCACTTTCAGAACAAACAAGCAGAATTGCAAAAGACAAGGGGGGTAACTGCAAAATAAACGTGACTGCTTTTCCAACGTGGCGCGCCACATGTCATGCTCTGGTAGGCTTGGACTAGAAATGCACATATGGTGCAACTATTGGGACTGAGCTACCCCAGTTTGCAACAATTGGGATGAAAATGCACATCTGATGCAACTATTGGGACTTGGGATGCAATTTGCTCTTGATTATACGAATTAACTTATTACTCAAGAGAGTCGGGATACTGAAATTCATTTTATTTGAAGTAATATTGAGGTTGTCAAGCTTTTTATATCTTTGTGTACGCGCTTAGGCAAATCAGGTAGATTTGGGGATTCAGCAGTCCTTTAAGAAAAAAAACACCTTGAGCCAGAACAGTGAAACCTGATGGTCCACAAATTGTGATGTGTAAATCTATGCCAAATATATATATATATATGATCGTGTTATATATAATCGGTGTGTATCAATGTATCTCAACAAGTTTTTCCAACTGCATGTGAACTTATTAAGTAATATGGGTTGTGTCCTGAAATATGTTAGTTTCTTGCTCCACTATAGTTTGGTTCGCTCTCTCAATGTACAGTTATCGCTTGAAATAACATTGGCCTTATACAAGTTCTAATTCTGTAAAACTTTCTTAATAATTCATGGAGCTGGATAAAACTTCTGCATATACTGCATGATACATGACGTGTTCTGATCTCTGCTTGAATGCATGAATACATAATTATTTATGGTATAATAGTAACATCTGAAATGTCAAGTAGCTATTTCCATATATCACTGGCTTGGAAAGTACAGGTTGTTATGTGCATAGCTTTAGATACAAGTGTAGGCTAGATTTTCTGTACATTCACTTCAGGCTTTCGTGTGATGCTGGATAGAGGTGTTTCGTATTCTTTCCTCCATTGCAGATTTGTTGTCATATGCATCAAGTGAGTATTCCACTATTGATACAGTTAGTTTTCTCAAGTATCTTTCAGAGTCTGAACTAGGAAGAGGTGGTGTATTAGTGCCAAGTCAGAGTATTTGTGGTGGAATCCTAGCATCGTTGGGTACTGAATATTAGAAGTGGGAGATGATCAAGGCTCTAGGTAAAACATATTTGTATCATAAAATTCTATACTTTTAGTTCTGCATGATGCAATTATGGTTTATTTTTCTGCTAAACATAAAATTTTACAGAGACACTTGGGAAGAGGGAATCAGTTAAATACAGAAGCAACAACATGGGATTTATTTTGGAGTCGTATTGTAGACATTGTAAAAGGGGTTTTTTTTGTCATATCAGTGTGTTGCGTGATCCAGATAAAATAGTGCCTATAGTTTATCTTGGATTAGTCTCTTATATTGCTTTTTAAATTCCAAGTCATCTCATCTTGAGCCTTTTGCTGTGTTCCCTCCTTTTGTTTGATTACAAATTTCTGCTAACTAATTGCAAATCTAAATGATCATATTATACTACCCAAGTTATTTTTGAAACTTCTGTTCAAAAAAATTGATGCATGCTAGCTGAGTTGTCTTCAAAGTGAATGCCACATACTCTACTCTTTGCAGTTTAATTAGCATGGTATTCGAGTGACACATGGTGCATGGCTACTATACTTTTGTAGTGATCACTCCTCAAGCCTAAAGGAATTATCAAGTTCCTTTGTGAACATGAGCATGTAATAGTTGACGGTATTAGCTACGAGATGCTGATGCAGTTGAAACAAATGCTTGTAGTGTTTGCACAGCGAGTCTTACCAGCAACAGCGCCAGGAAGGAGCGCATACGACAGTTAACAATGCTAGCTGCAAGACCTGCGTGCGAGCGCCCAACAATCTGTTTGTGGTGAACACATGACAATCTCCTCCAGTAAGACAACACAATGCATCAGAAGCATGATGGACTGCTCAACCAGCATATGGTTCTTCAGCAGAACACCGGTCTTTGCCAAAACCAACTCAATTTGCTCCATCAGCACGCTGCTCTCCTCATCACAGCCACCATGTTCCCATCATGTTGTACTGGTTCTCCCCAAGTTACTCTGCTTAGCAAGTTTGATTATTACATTATTCTTACTTCCTCATCCTTGGTAAAGATAGCACCAGTCAAACGTTCAGACTCTTACTACAGAAAATCTCAAAATATTGGTTGTCTTTTCTTCTGAAATTACACTTAAATTATATAAAATAAATATGCATATCACTTAATTAGAATGTAAGGTAAGCCTTCTTTAATATTGTCCACCTCCATTCTTTTCTAAATTTAAGTACTTGGATGTCGTGCCACCTTAAGTATTATTGTATATATCATATTGTATATTCGATCTTAAAGCTACTGGACTACTTCCATAGCGAAATCAGTTGTTATTATTTTACCAACAACTCAGCGTTTGTATCCTTTCCGATTTGGTCATCACTATTTTACTCAACTTTTATGTATCCTTGTGGTTGTCATTTGAACTTGTACAAAACTGTTCCGACAGTAAATATGTTACTGTCCAAGTTGCATGTCAATGCAAATTAACAATAGTGTATGATAGATGTATTTATTATATGATTAAGAGTAAATGTCAGTTACAACATAGGTTCTGCCCTCTGAACTTTTTTTTTTGAGAAGGCATCTATCTTCCTTGAATTGATGCATCAAGGCATTGGTTATTCACCAGTTTATAGATGTATTATAATGATAAGACAATATTTTTAATATATTAATTTGCGTTCTACCAGAATTTTTTCTGCATCCACCATTTTAGATTGATTGCATACCTTACTTTTCTAATTTACGGAGTTTCGTTGGTCATTACATAAGTTGCACCACCAATGTACGGTTGCACACTTTGATAAACTATCATCTTTTCATTGTGTTTTTGCTAATTGTAAAAAAATGTTTATCGTCACATATTTTATTTCCTTATTCTAGAAACTGACTGCTAATGCAGAATTGCAGATACAACATTAAGCATGTTATCAATAATATTGGAACCATCAGAATCTTGGTGAGCAGCAGGAGAAGGTATTATTTTTATATGAGTTCATTGGCTATTGTATTTTGTAGGTTGAGTTCTCACAATCTGCATGTTACCTTTGAAGCAAATAGCATGTACATTACTAATTGAGTTATGGGGTTTGAGATGTAATATTCTTAGTGTTATGTAACTTCAAATAGCTTGGACATTACTGTGAAGGGGGAATGACTTCGATTTGCAACTGAATGGCATGTAGTTGTAATCAATTAGTTTGTCTTTCAAGTTAGTAAGGGTTATTGAGTAAAGAAGTAGTACCAAGAAGTTCTTCATCTAGAAGATATATATGTCGCTGTACCAAAGGATTTTTAATTGGAGAAGTTATTATGGGAAATTGTGCATGTTATATAATGTTGTATAGTTAAAAGTTAACTCCCTAGCATACTTATTACCGGTAATGTGCTCCTGTCGTGCATCTTCCTCTCTGTATTTCTTTGTCATTGCACTTGACTAAATAGAAATGGACCAGTGGCATGCAGCCAAACAAAATATACAAAACAACATTGTGAACACGTTAAAGAAGAAAATACATGTTTATGGCGATGATAAGAAATAACGGGCGCTGCAACTCGCGCCAGGTCCTTCTAGAATTAATATGGCCATCACGTATTAAGAGATGATGCAACACATACCTCTCTTATACTCCACAAGAAAGAAATTTCATCAATCTTGTATTAAGAATTAACAGAGCATAGCAATAAGTATTTTGACATGAAGTTTAAATATCAAATATGCTACCTTGAACAAACAAGATCAGCACTACTGTCACATGATGAACATAGCACATGCATTCACTTTATCCCTAGTGAGGCAGCAAAAGAAAAGCAAAGCCATAATAGATCTTGAACATATTGTCACTATCAATCACTAAAACCATGCTACTCCATCAAATACACACATCACCCCACACACGCTCTTGAACATATGTTTGATCAGAACAAATACTTAAGAACTAGGTACATAATATGCATCTATCAATACATCTCACCATATAATAAGATCAGATCTCACCGGCTTGCTGAAACAAAGGATTAAGCGTATCGAGTGGAAGATGGTGTTTGTTTGCAAAGAACAAGTAAAGAACATAGAATGTATTAGATATAAAAGAATGGACCGGGTCCACAGCCACTAGAGGTGTCTCTCCAATAAGATAACTAACATGTCGGGTGAACAAATTACAGTCAATTGACAAATAAAGATTCAATACATATCAACAATGATTACTATGTGATTTAATCAGGGGCATTACGACAAAGTACATAGACCGCTATCCGCCATGCATCTATGCCTAAATAATCCACCTTCAGTTATCATCCGAACCCTTCCGGTATTAATTTGTAAACAAGATAATTGCATTAAGTATGGCGCGTAATGTAATCAACACAAATATCCTCAGACAAAGCATCGATGTTTTATCCCTAGTAGCAAAGACATCCACAACCTTAGAACTTTCTCACACTGTCCCAGATTCAATGGAGGCATGAACCCACTATCGAGCATAATTACTCCCTCTTGGAGTTACAAGTATCAACTTGGACAGAGCCTCTACTAGCAACGGAGAGCATGCAAGAACATAAACAACACATATATGATAGATTGATAATCGACTTAACATAATATTCTATATTCATCGGATCCCGCCAAACACAACATGTAGCATTACAAATAGATGATCTTGTTCATGTTAGGCAGCTCACAAGATCTAAACAATGATAGCACAAGCGGAGAAGACAACCATCTAGCTACTGCTATGGACCCATAGTCCAAGGATGAACTACTCACGCATCAATCCCGGAGGCGGGCATGTGATGTAGAGCCCTCCTGATGATTCCCTCCACAGGTGCCCAGGCGATCTCCCGAATCCCCGAGATGGGATTGGCAGCGGCGTCTCAAGAATGTTTCTCCATCGTGGCCTCTCACAGGGGTTTCGCGAAGGCTATTTGTGGCTAAGGGTAGGGTCAAGTGGCGCACGAGGCCCCACACACGCGGCCGCCGGGCCGCGCCGCCCTATGTGTTTGCTCGTGGTCCCACTTCCTTTCCCCTCGGCTGGGAGCTTCGTGTAAAAATAGGACCCGGGCGTTGATTTCGATTCCGAATATTTCTTTACTAGGATTTTAAACCAAAACAGCTAAAACAAAGCGGCACTTCGGCATCTTGTTAATAGGTTAGTGTAAATGTATAATAATGTTGTAAAGTATGTATAAAACATGTAAGTATTGTTATAAAAGTAGCATGGAACATAAGAAATTATAGATACGTTTGAGACGTATCAAGCATCCCCTAGGAAGACTGCCTCAGGTAGGTAAACGATAACACAAATAATTTCTGAAGTGACATACCAACATAATCTTGATCAATATTATTGTAAAGCATATGAGATGAATGGAGTGATCTGAACAAAAGATTGCTAACAAAGACAATGACTAAACAAATGAATCATATAGCAAAACTTTTCATGAATAATACTTTCAAACGAGTATCAATAAGACTTGCATAAGAACTAACTCATACAATAAATTCAAAGTAGAATGAATTGAAGCAACACAAAGGATGATTAAGTTTCAGCAATTGCTTTCAACTTGTAACATGTATATCTCATGGATATTTGTCAACATAGAGTAATATAACAGTGCAATAAGTAAACATGTAAGAATCAATGCACACAGTTAACACAAGTGTTTGCTTCTAAGATAGAAAGAAGTGGGTAAACTGACTCAACATAAAGTAAAAGAATGGCCCTTCGCAGAGGGAAGCATGTATTGCTATTTTTGAGCTAGAGCTTTTGTTTTGAAAACATAGAAACAATTTTGTCAACGGTAGTAATAATTCATATGTGCTATGCATAATACTTCCTACAAGTTGCAAGTCTCATGCATAGAGTACTAATAGTGCTCGCACCTTGTCCTACTTAGCTCGGAAAACACGGATTATCATCGCATAACATATGTTTCAACCAAGTGTCACAAAGGGTACCTCTATGTCGCCTGTATAAATGTCTAAGGAGAAAGCACGCATTGGATTTCTCGCTTTTGATTATTCTCAACTTAGACATCCATACCGACAACATAGACAACAGATAATGGACTCCTCTTTTAATGCTTAAGCATTCGACAACAAATAATATTCTCATAAGAGATTGAGGTTGTATGTCCAAACTGAAACTTCCACCATGATACATGGCTTTAGTTAGCGGCCCAATGTTCTTCTCTAACATATGCATACTCAAACCATTTGATCATGAAATCGCACTTACTTCAGACAAGACGAACATGTATAGCATCTCACATGATATCCAACAAAGTTGATGGCGTCCAGAAACATGGTTACCGCTCAACAAGCAACTTATAAGAATTAAGACACATAACTCGATGGCGTGTAACTCACACGTTCGTTGGGAACCCCAAGAGGAAGGTATGATGCGACAAAGCAAGTTTCCCCTAAAGAAACCAAGGTTTATCGAACCGGAGCCAAGAAGCACGTTGAAGGTTGATGGCAATGGATGTAGCAAACACCAGTGATTCCTAGCTAACGGAACTCGCACAACACAACTAAAGTACTTTTCCCTGAAAGTGAGGTTGTCAATCTCACCGGCTTGCTGTAACAAAGGATTAACCGTATTGTGTGGAAGATGATTGTTTGCAAAGAAAACAGAAAACAAGTATTGCACTAGATTGTATGCTATGTAAAGAATAGGACCGGGGTCCACAGTTCACTAGAGGTGTCTCTCCCATAAGATAAAAGCATGTTGGGTGAACAAATTATAGTCGGCAATTGACAAATAGAAAAGGGCATAACAATGCATATACATGATATGATAAATATAGTGAGATTTAATTGGGCATTACGACAAAGTACATAGACCATCCAACCGCATCTATGCCTAAAAGTCCACCTTCAGGTTATCATCCGAACCCCTTTCGTATTAAGTTGCAAGCAACAGACAATTGCATTAAGTATGGTGCGTAATGTAATCGACAACTATATCCTTAGACATAGAATCAATGTTTTATCCCTAGTGGCAAAGCACAACACAACCTTAGAACTTTCTGTCACTGTCCCGGTATCAATGAAGGCATGAACCCACTATCGAGCATAAATACTCCCTCTTGGAGTTAATAAAAACTTGGCCGAGCCTCTACTAATAACGGAGAGCATGCAAGATCATAAACAACACATAGATAATAGATTGATAATCACCATAACATAGTATTCTCTATTCATCGGATCCCGACAAACACAACATATAGTATTACGATAGATGATCTTGATCATGTTAGGCAGCTCACAAGATCTAACAATGAAGCACATGAGGAGAAGACGACCATCTAGCTACTGCTATGGACCCATAGTCCAGGGGTGAACTACTCACTCATCACTCCGAGGCGATCATGGCGATGAAGAGTCCTCCGGAGATGAATCCTCTCCGGTCTCCCCCGAGATGGGATTCGACGGCGCGCGTCTCGGAAGGTTTTCCGTATCGTGCCTTGGGGGTTCGCGACGGAGGCTTTAAGTAGGCGAAAGGGTAGGTCAAGGTGGCACGAGGGCCCCACACCAGAGGCGGCCTGGCCAGCCCTGCCCTGCGCGTCGTGCGGCCTCGTCGCCCACTTCGTTATCCTTTCGGGTCTGGAAGCTTCGCAAAAATAGGACCCCGGGCGTTGATTTCCCCAATTGAGAATATTTCGTTACTAGGATTTCGAAACCAAAACAAGCAGACAGCAATCGGCTCTTCGGCATCTTGTTAATAGGTTAGTTCCAGAAAATGCGTAAATACGACATATAATGTGTATAAAACATGTAGATATCATCAATAAAGTGGCATGGAACATAAGAAATTATCGATACGTTGGAGACGTATCAACTACATATTCATCACCACAATAGTTTTTAAGCTATTTGTCCCATGAGCTATATATTGCAAAGGTAAAGGAATGAAATTTTAAAGGTAGCACTCAAGTAATTTACTTTTGAATGGCGAAATACCACATAGTAGGTAGATATGGTGGACACAAATGGCATGGGTTTTGGCTCAAGGTGTTTGGATGCACGAGAAGCATTTCCTCTCAGCACAAGGTTTGGGCTAGCAAGGTTGTTTGAAGCAAACACAAGTATGAACGGGTACAACAAAACTTACACAAGAACATATTGCAAGCATTATAAGACTCTACACCGTCTTCCTTGTTGTTCAAACACTTTACCCGAAAATATCTAGACTTAGAGAGACCAATCATGCAAACCAAATTAAACAAGCTCTACGGTAGTTCTTCATTAATAGATTAAACTACATGATGCAAGAGCTTAAACATGATCTATGAGAGCTCAAACAATTGCCAAGTTAATCCAAACCATATGCAGATTTTTCGATTCCAACCAAATAGCAATTTAACGAAGCAACCCGCCATGAACATTAAAGCACAATTAAGAACACAAGTGTTCCATATGAAAAGCGGAGCGTAATATCTCCAATATAAGAATGGTAGGATCCAACTTTATTCAAAACAAAACAAAATAAAAGCAAACCGACGCTCCAAGTAAAGAACATAGGATGATGGAATAAAAATATAGTTTCACTAGAAGTGACCGATAATGTTGTCGATGAAGAAAGGGATGCCTTGGGCATCCCCAGCTTAGATGCTTGAGTCTTCTTAAATATGCAGGGATGAACCAGGGCATCCCCAAGCTTAGACCTTTCACTCTTGTTGATCATAGTATATCATCCTCTCTTGACCCTTGAAAACTTCCTCCACACCAAACTTCAAGCAAACTCATTAGAGGGTTAGTGCATGATTACAAATTCACATATTCAGATGTGACACAATCATTCTTAACACTTATGGACATTGCACAAAGCTTCTGAAAGTTAATGGAACAAAGAAACTCATTCAACATAGCAAAAGCGGCAATGCGAAATAAAAGGCAGAATCTGTCAAAAATTAACAGTCCGAAAATTCTGCAGGGGCACTTAACTTGCTCAAATAGAAAAACTCAAAACTAATGAAAGTTGCGTACATATCCGAGGATCACGCTAAATTGGCAGATTTTTTGATTTTTTACAGAGACTTTTGCGCGAATTCGTGACAGACAACAATGCTGTTTCTGCGCAGCAATCCAAATCTAGCATCAACTTTAACATAGAAACTTTACTTGGCACAAAAACATGATAAGGAGAGGTTGCTATAGTAGTAAACAACTTCCAAAACTCAACCAGACAGTAAATAAAATAAAACATGGGTTATCTCCCAAGAAGTGCTTTTCTTTAACGCCTTTCAGCTAGGCGAAAGTGCAAATCAAGTAACATCAAGAGAAGAAGCATCAACATCATAACTTGTTCTAATAATAGAATCAAACGGCAACTTCATTCTCTTTCTAGGGAAGTGTTCCTTACCTTTCTTGAGAGGAAATTGATATTTAATATTACCTTCCTTCATATCAATAACAGCACCAACAGTTCGAACAAAAGGTCTTCCCAACACAATAGGACAAGATGCATTGCATTCGATATCCAAGACAACAAAATCAACGGGGACAAGGTTATTGTTAACCGTAATGCGCACATTATCAATCCTCCCCAAAGGTTTCTTTTTAGGGATTTCTATTTTCGTGCCCTCAGGTCCTTAGTTGTACTCAGTTTTCCTACCTTAGTTTTTCCTCGTTTACCCAAGCGTTTGTCCGAACCGCAGAAGGAGCTCGGACGAAGGAATCCCGTTTAGTTGATGTTGGTTGGTGCGGGGGGCCGTTGGTGCCCCGCAAAGGACACGTCTCCACTTATCCGCATCATCTTGGGACCCACAACTTGTCCACGTTAGCGCGCCGGACCCACACCCAGGTGACCGTTGCAAAATGGGAGCCCGAGCTAGCCCGCGCCCGTGCCCGTGCCATTGCTTCCCCTTTCTTTCTCCGCGCCCCATTGTTCTTCTTCTCCGCCAGCGGCAGCCCTTCTCCGGCACGCGGGTGATGTCTAGTTTCTCTTCGACCTCCCGTTCTTCATGGCCGCATGGACCCGTGCCTTTGACAAGATGCCCGACTGCCCACGCCAGAGCCTCGAAGCGGTCGATCAGAAGACGGACGAGAACGGCAACCGTGGACGTGAGTTCGTTGCATGCGAGAGCTTGCCATATAGAGAGGGGGATAAGGTTAGATCTCGCTCCAATTTCTCTGTTTCTCTCGATTTTCTTGTTATTCCTCGAATTTGGGATTTAGGGTTCACGTTGTTGTTTTCGATCTTGAAGAAATGCAGCATTTCGAGTGGATCGATGTGTACGTTCAGAGGCTTCAGGGAATCAATTGGCGCTATTGGGGGCGCAATTTGGGAGGGGGACTTGCTGTAGAGAATGCGGCGGAGAGAGGAGCCGTTCCGATTAGGGACCTTCCGATTATGCCTAATGCTCCCAATGCAGAACTGGTGGAAGTGAAGGGAGAACTGAAGAAAATGAACAAGCAGTTAAAGGCTGATCGAGTTGAAGAAGCAAGCTAATCTGATGGCTGGTTGTTTTTTTGTTGTATAATTACGATCGGATTCTTATCATTGCTCACAGGCGCTAGAAGTTGTTACAAGGGATACCTTGTTACAAATCCATTATTCAGTTACATGTACTTGTAGTTGTTTTCAAAGTTAGTGTGCATTCACCGAAATTACCAACTATATTCCCTAAAAGAAAAGGAAAGCTAAAGATAGTTGATAATTGTTAGATGAGTGACAAATAATGCAATCACCGAAATCCGCAAATATGTATGCCTCATGTTTATACCAAAATTATACCACTTTTAGGCCTTTCCAAAATACCAATACCATATCCCAAACTATATTCCCTAAAATAAAAGGACAGCTAAAGATAGTTGATAATTATTAGAGGGGTGACAAATAATGCAATCACCGAAATCCGCAAATATGTATGCCTCATGTTTATACCAAAATTATACCACTTTTAGGCCTTTCCAAAATACCAATACCATATCCCAAACTATATTCCCTAAAAGAAAAGGACAGCTCAAGATAGTTGATAATTGTTAGAGGGGTGACAAATAATGCAATCACGAAATCCGCAAATATGTATGCCTCATGTTTATACCAAAATTATACTTCTTTTCGTTCCAAAATACCAATACCATATCCCAAACTATATTCCCTAAAAGAAAAGGACAGCTCAAGATAGTTGATAATTGTTAGAGGTGACAAATAATGCAATCACCGAAATCCGCAAATATGTATGCTTATACCAAAATTATACCACTTTTAGGCGTTTCAAAATACCAATACTATATCCCAAACTATATTCCCTAAAAGAAAAGGACAGCTCAAGATAGTTGATAATTGTTAGAGGGGTGACAAATAATGCAATCACCGAAATCCGCAAATATGTATGCCTCATGTTTATACCAATACTATATCCCAAACTATATTAAGTGGCAAACTCGTTATATTCTCAATCGACAGAGAGAGAGAGAGAGATGGGTGGCTACGAAGAGAGAGAGAGAGAGAGAGAGAGAGAGAGAGAGGTTGCCACGAAGAGACGGATAGGGGTATACTGCCCGTTAGATCAGTGGATCAACGGTTCGTGGAGTCGATCCGTGTGACAACAGCTCAACCAATCAGGATAAGTTTGGGCTTCTCAGAGCATTTGTGACAGTACTTGAGGGCAAAACTGAGTAGTACTAAGAATCCAAGGGAACATAAATAGTAAATAGACTAAGGGATTCAAACAAAAGAATTACAAAATGAAAAATGTGTGTTTTGTACAATATAATTCATATTGGGCTACATCAAATTATTTGCAATTCAAATATACATGAGTGTGACAATTATGGCATCATTTAGACAAACTATGTTTTGGGAAAGATGTTTTGCAAAGGGTTTGGGTGGAAAACCATGCATCTTCATAGCTACACTAGTGATTCTGAGAAGTGGCAATTTGTGGTAAAACTTGATTTATATATGTTTGTTAAGGTTTTCTAGGTGGCAGGTTGCGTAGGAAGACTCCATGAGTAGTTGCCACTATGTTTTTATTTTTTGGATTTTTTTGCGCATGAAATGACTCAATTAGCTATGTTAATCTCATTTGTTGACTCTCTGTTGACCAGCTACTTGAGGGTAAAACCGAGTATATTGCACTTGCCGGTCTAAGTCCTCGAGGGGAAAACTGAGTATATAAAATTTCTGTATAAGGCCCGAGGTTATAACCGAGTACACCAAACGTCCAGGGTTAGACTCGTGTAGCGTTGCAGCTGCAGCCGTGCATAGCGGACGCGTGTTGCTACAGCCACCTTCGTCTTTATAGAGCCCCTCTTTCTCTCCTCGACGCACGTTTCCACTGGCTCATCGCAACCGCTCTGTCCCATCATCTTCTCCACAACCGAAGAAAAAACCCCGAAGAAAACCGCCGGCGATGGAGAATAATGAGATGCCCATTGTCGGCACATCAGCCGCCGCCCCCGTCCAGGCCCTGTCGCTGCCCAACGTAGCGGCATCGGGCCGCCGCCCCGTCCTGTGCCCTCGCGCCGCCTAACGTAATAGCCTGGCGCATCGCCGCCGCCTGTGCCCTCGCGTGCTTCCAACGGCAGCCGGCGCATCGGCCGCCGCCCGTCCGCCTCCCGTCGATTGGGACCAGTACAACCAGCAGCAGACGACACACGGAGAACCCCTACGACACCACCATCGTCGACTACGAGCCGGAGGTAACCCTTTGTTCCCTTGTTCTTATCTTATTTCAATCATTTTGTGTTAGATCTAGCGTTATTACGGTTCGTCTGCTCCTAGTTCAATCCTTTTGTGTTAGATCTTGCGTTATTACCGTTCGTCTTTCTTCCTAGTTCAATCCTTTTTGTTAGATCTTGCGTTATATCGTTCGTCTGCCTAGTTCAACTTTTGTGTTAGATCTTGCGTATTATGTTCATTCTGCTCCTAGTTCGATCCTTTTGTGTTAGATCTTGCGTTATTACTGTTCGTCTGTTCCTAGTTCGATCCTTTTGTGTTAGATCTTGCGTTATTAGTGTTTGTGATTTGCTTTTGTTTAAGATTTGTGCCGATGATGATGAATATTTGGGCATCCCTAAATCGATTGAGGGTTTGGTCAGTAAACAATTGGTGTGTACAAATTTGTTGTGCATGATCTTTGGTTTACTGACTCAAATCCTGGATATAAGTGTGTCCAATGTAACTGAGGCTACCTCTTTTTTTGAGCCCATATTATCATGCATGATTTTTTGTTCACTGTTCAATCATCGTTGCAATTGACTCCGTGTTTTTGCACGATCTTTGGTGCTACGTGACTGGTGGAGAGGACATCGACAAACGACGAGTCCTTCCACACCAAGACTCGTCACGTCCAGGAGGCTGCAGTCCGGCCAATACGATGGCCCCTTTGCTCGAGGCATTTACAAGTGCCCCTCTGCAAAGGAGGCTCCGCGACACCGACTTCAACACCCTGGTGAACCATGTTGAATCCATTGGCGGATATGGCGCTAGAGTTGGAAGGACCGTGAACGTGCATGCGTACATGGCCAAACACAAAGCACTTGGGATTCACCTGCGCAACCTCCAAGCGACTCACACGCGCTACTCCTGGAGGGGTTGAACGTGCTCACACTCTTCAGTAGGACTGCTTCCATCTCAGAGCAGCTTAAATTCATGTAAAATGTAGCTTATGTTGGATCTATCTACTACATTTGGATTTGATCCTGAATATATCTATATGTTGGTTGCTGATGCTTATCCTATATTTTCTCTCCGGATTTGTGCCCTAGATTTCCTACCTGATTGGGTAAAAACGAAGGCATAAAGAAATGAATGGCGTTAAAAAGAAGGAGAAGCTGCTCTAGATTTGCTACCAATTTGGGCTATCAAATATGAATGAGATCGAGCGATAGAGAGGAAAAATGTACATTGAAAACTGCTAATCTGGGCGAAAGAGACATAAACCACTTGTGCCCCCGTCCCGACCCACACGGCTCCACACGCTACGGCCCCACACGCTACGGCCACACAAACACGGCCTCGTCCCGTCCCACGCGGTCCCTTCCTACCAGCCCCACACGCGGTCCCACACGACGCGACCCCACAAACGACACGACCCCACTCGTCGCACGGAACGGTCAACTTAATGGATTCCTTCCGTCCGAGCTCCTTCTGCGGGTTCAGACAAACGTTTGGGTAAAACTGAGGAAAAACTAAGGAGCTGGGGAAAACCACAACTAAGGACCCGAGGGCACGAAATAGAAATCCCTTCTTTTTAACATTATCGGCAAGATTAACATCCAAATAATAATTCTTCAATGGTGGCAAGTCAAGCATATCATAAATCTTTTTAGGCATAACAGAAATACTTGCACCAAGATCACATAAAGCATTACACTCAAAGTCATTGAATTTCATTTTAATGATGGACTCCCAACCATCTTCTAACTTCCTAGGAATAGAAGCCTCAAGTTTTAATTTCTCTTCCCTAGCTTTAATGAGAGCATTTGTAATATGTTTTGTAAAGGCTAAATTTATAGCACTAGCATTGGGACTTCTAGCAAGTTTTTATAAGAACTTTATAACTTCAGTAATATGACAATCATCAAAATCTAAACCATTTTGTTCTACAAGCAATGGAATCATTGTCACCAATATTTTGAAAAATTTCAGCAGTTTTATCACAAGCAGTTTCAGCAATTTTGTGCGCTTTGCACTAGGAGTAGAAACATTGCCAACACCAATTATTTTACCATTGATAGTAGGAGGTGTAGCAACATGTCAACATTACTAGTGGTGGTAATAGTCCAAACTTTAGCTACATTATTTTCTTTAGCAAGTTTTTCTTTTTCTTCTCTATCCCACCTAGCATGCAATTCAGCCAACATTCTAATATTATCATTAATTTGAACTTGGATGGCATTTGTTTTAGCAAACCTAGCATCTTTAACTTCCTCAGGCATAACTTTAAGTTTTAAAATATCAACATCAAGAGCAAGACTATCAACCTTAGAAGCAAGAACACCAATTTTACCAAGCTTTTCTTCAACAAAGTTTTATTAAAAGCAGTTTGTGTACTAATAAATTCTTTAAGCATGACTTCAAGACCAGAGGGTACACTCTTATTATTGTTGTAAGAATTACCATAAGAATTACCATAACCACTACCATTATTAGAAGGATATGGCCTATAGTTGTTGTTACCATAATTATTCCTATAAGCATTGTTGTTGAAATTATTATTCTTAATGAAATTCACATCGACATGCTCTTCTTGAGCAACCAATGAAGCTAAAGGAACATTATTAGGATCAATATGAGATCTACCATTTGCAAGCATAGACATAATAGCATCAATCTTATCACCCAAAGAAGAGGTTTCTTCAATGAATTTACTTCTTACCTTGAGAAGTTCTTTCAGTGTGCCATTCATAACTCATCATATCATCAAGCTTTCGCGGCGCCCAAGGTGATGGACATAAAAGTACCTCCAACAAGAATCCAATAGGTTCCTCGAGGAAAAATTCAATCCGCATAAAAGATTTGGATGATCATCCAAGTAGTCACCCCATGGGTAGGGCAATTCTTTACCAAATATTTCATTCTCTCCCATGCTTGAGCAACATGTTCATTATCAAATTGCTTAAAATTCATAATGCTACTTCTCAAAGATATAATCTTAGCGGGAGGATAATATTTACCAATAAAAGCATCTTTACATTTAGTCCATGAATCAATACTATTTCTAGGCAAAGAAAGCAACCAATCTTTAGCTCTTCCTCTTAATGAGAAAGGAAACAATTTCAGTTTTATAATATCATCATCTATATCCTTATACTTTTGCATTTCACAAAGTTCAACAAAATTATTAAGATGGGTGCAGCATCATCAGTAACTAACACCAGAAAATTGCTCTCTCATAACAAGATTCAGTAAAGCAGGATTAATTTCATAGAATTCTGCTAGTGCAGGTGGAGCAATAGGAGTACTTATAAAATCATTATTATTTGTGCTAGTGAAATCACACAACTTAGTATTTTCAGGAGTACCCATTGTAGCAGTAATAAAGTAACTAAGCAAATAGAATAAAGTAAAGACAAGTAACTAATTTTTTGTGTTTTTGATATAGAGCTAGTAAATAAGACAGAAAGTAAAGTAACTAATTTTTTTGTGTTTTTAGTATGAAGCAAACAAGACAAGAAATAAAATAAAGTAAAGCAAGACAAAAACAAAGTAAAGAGATTGGAAGTGGAGACTCCCTTGCAGCGTGTCTTGATTCCCAAGAACGGCGCCGCTAAAAGTGATGTTGCCGGGAGGCAATTCTGTGGTGTAACTTTTCTTTGTCCCCGCAACGGCGCGAAAAAGTGCTTGATGCGCGTAGATACACGTCCGTTGGGAACCCCAAGAGGAAGGTATGATGCGCACGACGCAAGTTTTCCCTCGAAAGAAACCAAGGTTATCGAACCAGAGGAGCCAAGAAGCACGTGAAGGTTGTTGGTGGAGGAGTGAGTGCGGCGCAACACCGGGAAACCGGCGCTAACGTGGAACCCGCACAACACAATCAAAGTACTTTGCCCCAACGTAAGTGAGGTTGTCAATCTCACCGACTTGAAAACAAAGGATTAAGCGTATCGAGTGGAAGATGGTGTTTGTTTGCAAAGAACAAAAAGAATAGAATGTACTCAGATGTAAAAGAATGGACCGGGTCCACAGTTCATAGAGGTGTCCTCCAATAAGATAACTAACATGCTGGGTGAACAAATTACGGGCAATTGACAAATAAAGATTCAATACATATCAACGATGATTACTATGTGATTTAATCGGGCATTACGACAAAGTACATAGACCGCCATCCAGATGCATCTATGCCTAAATAATCCACCTTCAGGTTATCATCCGAACCCTTCCGTATTAAGTTGTAGTGATAATTGCATTAAGTATGGCGCGTAATGTAATCAACACAAATATCCTTAGACAAAGCATCGATGTTTTATCCCTAGTAGCAACAAGACATCCACAACCTTAGAACTTTCTCACTGTCCCAGATTCAATGGAGGCATGAACCCACTATCGAGCATAATTACCCCTCTTGGAGTTACAAGTATCAACTTGGCCAGAGCCTCTACTAGCAACGGAGAGCATGCAAGAACATAAACAACACATATATGATAGATTGATAATCAACTTAACATAATATTCTATATTCATCGGATCCCCAAACACAACATGTAGCATTACAAATAGATGATCTTGATCATGTTAGGCAGCTCACAAGATCTAAACAATGATAGCACAAGCGGAGAAGACAACCATCTAGCTACCGCTATGGACCCATAGTCCAAGTATGAACTACTCACGCATCAATCCTGAGGTGGGCATGATGATGTAGAGCCCCTCCGGTGATGATTCCCTCCGGCAGGTGCCGGAGGCGATCTCCGAATCCCCCGAGATGGGATTGGCGGCGGCCTCTCAGTGTTTTCCGTATCGTGGCTCTCACAGGGGGTTTGCGACGAATGCTATGTAGGCGGCGGTAGGTCAAGTGGCGGCACGAGGGCCCCCACACCAGGTCGGGCGCGGCGGGGCTTGGGCCGCGCCGCCCTAGTGTGTCGGCGCTCGTGGCCCCACTTCCTTTCCCCTCGGTCCTCGAAGCTTGCAAAAATAGGACCTTGGGCGTTGATTTCGTCCAATTCGAGAATATTTCCTTACTAGATTTCGAAACCAAAACAGCAGAAACAGGAATCGGCACTTCGGCATCTTGTTAATAGGTTAGTGCCGGAAAATGTATAATAATGCTGTAAAGTATGTATAAAACATGCAAGTATTGTTATAAAAGTAGCATGGAACATAAGAAATTATAGATACGTTTGAGACGTATCTGACGATGACGAATATGTTGGAGAAGGTGGAGATCCCTCCGGCGGTGATCCCATCCCAGTGGAGTTTTCCCCTCCGATCTTCTCTCGCACTGTTTCGTGCTTTGGCGCGCTCCTCTCGAGAACTCTTCGGGTCATATATATCTAGTCGTTTTTAGGGCAAATACGTCGGTTCATGAAAGAATCAAATAGGACGAGTGACGTCTGAAGAGGGGTGGCATGCCCTAAGGGTTTGGGCGTGCCACCTGGCCTCTTTCGGCCCTTATGCCTCTCCAGTGAGCCTGGGCCCAATGTGCTTCTCCGATGAAAAAGTGAGGCTTCAAAATCACAGGTCAATTTGACTCCATATAAGTCTCTGAAAGTGAAAATACACAAAACATGGTTTTCCTCTGCAGTGTTATAACCAAATAAAGGGGATCATTGGTAAATCCCTAAATCAATGTAAAACATGGTATTATCACCATATATGTTGCAAATATGTGGGAATTCAATATGATAAAGGACAAAGTTCATGTATGGATTTTACATGCATCACCAGATCGTTGGCTTTGGGCCTGGTCCAGTTTGGCGCGTGCGGGATGGGGGAACGACCAAAAGTTTGACTTATCGCTCCTGAGGAGATTTGGTGGGAGGATAAAATAGTCAGATGAAAATATGTAGGACGAAACATCTGACCGGAGGAAACATAACCAATTCTTCCTTTTTTATATAGTAGACACTAATCTATTACCCGTCCAAATGTATGGTTTCACTTTATGGTAGAAATTACCAGCTCCGGTTAAGTACAATGACCTATATTACAACCTCCGGATACATTGTTTGATTTAATTTAAATATTCAAATAAATACAAGATTAATGAATTCCAATCGGCACAATTAATATCCTATATTAGTATTATCTCCGGATACATTGTTTCATCTAAGCCAAATATTCAAATAAATACAATATAAATGCATTCCAATCAACACAATTAATATCCCACCCATCCAAATATATCTATGTCTTTATGCTAGGAAACCAAATCTAAACTATATCAATGCCTTTAATAGGCACAATGACCAACATTAATGTGTCTTTATTGGCAAAATATAGGCCCTTCCTTTATCCCGATACTTAAATAAATATATTTTATTTGTGCTATTTAAACCTTTAAAAGAGTATTTTCCTTTATGATATGCATTAAATTATGCTAGTATGCGAGGGAACCAATCAAAACTATATCAATGCCTTTTTTAAGGCACAATGATCTACATTAATGTGTATTAGTTGGAAAAATAGTGTTTTCATTTATCCCATATTCAAACAAATATTTACTTTATTAATGCATGCATACGATATAATATTTCCCTTTACGCCATGCATTAAATTGTTAGTACTATATAAATCGGCACCTAGACCCTTCTTCCCCGCTCAAAACAATTCAGTTCATTGTGATCCAGACATGGAGGCCAAGGCTGTAGCAATAGCCATTGTCTTGCTCCTCCTAACCTACGGTGAGTACAATCTTGTTATATATTTTCACTTGTTTAGCTTTGGTAGTAAAAGTAAACTCGCATTTCCCATGGAGATATAGGGAAAACACGTATTGTAGCAAAACAGATATAGGTTGAGAGATGAAGTATTGTTGCGGTCCATGTTGGTGAAGTGGGGAGGGGTGCCCTTGGTGCGTATAGAAGTAGTGGTGATAGCTTTGTCTTTGTCTTTCCCTTTTGTTTCTCCTTTTACCATGGCACATGACCTCGTTTTCGCCTCCTCTTGCTGACCACGACAATAGTTGAGGCGGTGGAGTATTCCTAGACCAATCGGGTTAGTTAGATCCACCATATTCCTTGATGCTACAAATATTACATGTGTCTATGTAGTAATTATTGCCGGGAGAATCTTCTGCATTCCATTATGTTCTGGTATGTTCATAGTTAATATCAAGTGCGGATAATAGTTTATCAAATAAGAGTCAGCTCATGGTTTGTCGTTCCATGCAGAAAAAAATGCTTTCGCAACGAATGCTAGCCAGGTGACAAGAAAGGACGGGGGTCTACCTTCAGGTTCTTAAGTACTCATGCAAGCTTACCAGGTTTAGAATGTGTTAAGTCTGAAATCAACTAGTTACTTGTTATTTCCCGCAGAAGATGACTTTGGTGTGAGTTCTTACTCTCAAAATTGGAAGCCTTCAACATCACGTAAGTACTTTGCAAGTATACCAAGTTAATATATGTTAAGTCTAAATCAGCTAGCTATTTGTTATTTCTATAGAAGAGGATGACTTTGGTGTGAGTTCGTACTCGCAAAATTGGAATCCTTCGGCATCACGCAAGTACTTTTGTAATTATACGAAGTTAAAACATGTTAAGTCTGATTCAGCTATTTTTTATTTTATTTTATACAGAAGATGACTTTGGAGTGAGTTCTTACTCGCAAAATTGGAAGCATTCAACATCACGTAAGTACTTTTTCAATTATACCAAGTTAAAACGTGTTAAGTCTGAATCAGCTAGTTGTTTATTATTTTATATAGAAGAGGATGATTTTGGTGTGAGTTCTTACTCGCAAAATTGGAAGCCTTCAGCATCACGTAAGTATTTTTTGCAATTATACAAAGTTAGAACGTGTTAAGTCTGAATCAACTAGTTGTTTAATATTTTCTACAGAAGGAGATGACTTTGGTTTGAATTCTTACTCGCAAAATTGGAAGCATTCAACATCACCTAAGTACTTTTGCTATTATACCAAGCTAAAATGTGTTAAGTCTGATTCAGCTAGTTATTTTTTATTTTATACAGAAGATGATGACTTTGGTGTAAAATTGGAAACCTTCAACATCACTTAAGTACTTTTGCAATTACACCAAGTGAAAACGTATTAAGTCTGAATCAGCTTGTTGTTTATTATTTTATACAGAAGAGGATGGCTTTGGTGTGAGTTCTTACTCGCAAAATTGGAAGCCTTCAGCATCACGTAAGTGTTTTTGCAATTATACTAAGTTAAAATGTGTTAAATCTGAATCAGTTAGTTGTTTATTATTTTTTACAGAAGAGAATGACTTTGGTGTGAGTTCTTACTCGCAAAATTGGAAGCCTTCGACATCCTCACGTAAGTACTTATGCAAGTATATCAAGTTAAAACGTGTTAAGTCGAAAGAAGCTTAGCATGCTGAAAATATGTAAGTCTGAATCAGCTCATTGTTTTTTTTTCTATAGAAGAAAAAGGTTTTCCTACGAGCGTTGATGCGGTACATAGGGACGAAGATTCCGTACCTTCTAGTAAGTACCTGGGCTTGCTTACCAAGTTGAAAAAGTGTTAATTAGGAGTCAATTAATTGTATGCTATTTCCTGTAGAAGAAAAAGGTTTTGCTTCAAGTTCTTACACAGTAGATTGGAAGGAAGATTCTACACCTTCTCGTAAGTAATTGTAATATATATATATATATATTACAATGTAATTGTAATATATATCACGTAAGTGTTTTTGCAATTATACTAAGTTAAAATGTGTTAAATCTGAATCAGCTAGTTGTTTATTATTTTTTACAGAAGAGAATGACTTTGGTGTGAGTTCTTACTCGCAAAATTGGAAGCCTTCGACATCCTCACGTAAGTACTTATGCAAGTATATCAAGTTAAAACGTGTTAAGTCGAAAGAAGCTTAGCATGCTGAAAATATGTAAGTCTGAATCAGCTCATTGTTTTTTTTTCTACAGAAGAAAAAGGTTTTCCTACGAGCGTTGATGCGGTACATAGGGACGAAGATTCCGTACCTTCTAGTAAGTACCTGGGCTTGCTTACCAAGTTGAAAAAGTGTTAATTAGGAGTCAATTAATTGTATGCTATTTCCTGTAGAAGAAAAAGGTTTTGCTTCAAGTTCTTACACAGTAGATTGGAAGGAAGATTCTACACCTTCTCGTAAGTAATTGTAATATATATATATATATATTACAATGTAATTGTAATATATATCACGTAAGTGTTTTTGCAATTATACTAAGTTAAAATGTGTTAAATCTGAATCAGCTAGTTGTTTATTATTTTTTACAGAAGAGAATGACTTTGGTGTGAGTTCTTACTCGCAAAATTGGAAGCCTTCGACATCCTCACGTAAGTACTTATGCAAGTATATCAAGTTAAAACGTGTTAAGTCGAAAGAATCTTAGCATGCTGAAAATATGTAAGTCTGAATCAGCTCATTGTTTTTTTTTCTACAGAAGAAATAGGTTTTCCTACGAGCGTTGATGCGGTACATAGGGACGAAGATTCCGTACCTTCTAGTAAGTACCTGGGCTTGCTTACCAAGTTGAAAAAGTGTTAATTAGGAGTCAATTAATTGTATGCTATTTCCTGTAGAAGAAAAAGGTTTTGCTTCAAGTTCTTACACAGTAGATTGGAAGGGAGATTCTACACCTTCTCGTAAGTAATTGTAATATATTACCAAAAGTTTTAGATATGTTAAGTATGAATAAGATCTTAGTTTGTCATAACCTGCAGAATATACAAGTTGTAATGAATCTCAAAAAATAACATTCAACCAAGATGTTTTATAACTATGCAGGTTCCCCTGTTTCTGAAGCGCAAACAAGACACCAGCACATAAAAGTTCAAACCGGCATGCTGTTCCTGAAGAAGAGTCTGCACGTTGGCACTATACTGCCGGAAGGCACCATGTTTTCACGAGCTGGTTTGCCAAAGCTTGATAGTTCCGTCTCTACTCCGTTACAGCCAATGTACTTGGCAACCATCCTATCACATTTCAAGATAGGTCGCAACTCCATGAAGGCGAAGCAGGTAGCTGATACCCTTCGTTCATGCAGCAAGCCGGGTGACATGGAGGAACCTGAGATGTGCTTCTCATCCCGAGGAGAAATGGCAAGGTTTGCAACAAAAGAGTTAGGAGTTACACGCGCTCGAGCAGCCATTACAACAGTTCATGGGCATGAGACCCCTAGGTCCAGATATATTGTGGCAAGAATCACCCCAGTAAGCACTAATATGGTGGCGTGCCACCCTATGGATTTTCCATATGAGGTATATTATTGCCATCGACCGAAAGAAGTAGAGTCTTTTAGGGTGCAACTCAAGGAACAGGAAAACGACATGCCGCTTGTGACGACAACCGCCATGTGTCACATGAACACATTCAATTGGGACAAACAGTACTTTGAGCTGCTGGGGGGAGAGCGCGGTGAACCTATTTGCCACTACATGCCTCAGAATTACATCATGTTCTATTAGGTACATATAACGCCGACACCTGGGAGTTTCTGGACTGCTACCAATAGTTTGTGGTCATCTATATATGCCAAAATAAGATTATCTTATCTCAAGGGTATGGATTGTAACATTTCATGTTGCATACTCTCTGTGAAATATATCACAAACGTATCAGGATCACATGGACCACCCTAATGTAAAATTATTATTCCCTATCGATAGTAAAGGCGTGCCTTGTTTGTAGGAGAATATAAAAATAATCAATTCTGGTTCCGCTACATTGGGGAGTATTAGATTTGCATTAAGTAACAATAAAACTTAAGAGAGCCGACGAATTACGTCCGGGCTTGGGTGCACCCGGTATGTGTGCGGCTGAGGTTAATCGATACGTAATTAATGCTGCTATTTTTCTATTGTGATACAGTGGATAGAAATCACAATACCTTTGTACATTGTCATATCCTTACGCATGAAATTAAATGATTCCGGTGGTGAGTTAGTAATCGAATTAAATTCCACCAGGTCTGAGCGTTTGAATTCGGTCAATTGAACATCATGCACCTTGCCATAATCCTCTTGTTGGTTAGATTCTCTTTGTTAAGAACCTGCCCATCATGTGCCGGGTGTGTGCAGTGTCTTTGACTGAACCGGCGAAAATTTATGTTCCAATCCTAGGTTAATGGATTCGAAAAATATTCATAAGATTTAGAAAGAATAATTCCAAAATTAGGTTAGAAGATTCAAAAAAATGTTCGCAGGTTTTTAAAATGTGCACGGATTCCAAAACTAGCTTAGGAGATTCAAAAAAATATTCATGAGTTTAGGGTTATACTTTAGTTATACCCGGGAAAATACAAGAGCACTCCTAATAAAAATATGTTTATGGATTCAAAAAGAATAGATTAATGGATACGGAAAATATTCATGAGGTTCAAAAAAATCGTTCATGATCCCAAGAAATGTTTATTCATATTTTAAGCGGTGCTCATGTTATTTGGAAAAAATCTTCACGGGGTATCAAAAAACATTTGTGTGTTCAAATAATGCATTTGTGGATTCAGAAATAGATGTTCATGTATTCGGAAAATTATTCGTGTTTAAAAAACTACAGTTCATGTGTTCAAGAAAATGTCTTTTGATATTATGTCTGCTTTTAGCAACTGTACTACGATGTCATATTTGTAGTATAAATTAGCACTATCCATTCTGTTAACAAACTAGAAAGTGTGTGTCCCCTTTTGCAACTATAATAAACCAACAATGCTGCGTGGAAAAATGGATTTACAAATTAATGCAGCAGTAACATGTACGAGAAGACATGTACCGATGTGTCAACTATACATTTTTGTATTGACACCTTGAAGAGGGTTTTGCAAGATTATGAGGTTAGTTCGGGTCAAAGAGTAAATTTGCAAAAAAACTCTATCCTTTTTGGTGCTGGGTGTGCGGAGGGTGACAAGGAAAATTTGAAACAGCTGATCGGTATAAATTCAGAGGCTTTATCTGAACGATATTTGGGACTACCCACTGTTGTTGGACGATTAAAAGAGAGCTGTTTTAAACACCTCCAGGAACGCTCCTGGGGTAAGGTAAAAGGGCTAAAAGGGCAAGGTATGTCCAAAGAAGGGAAATCTGTTCTCGTCAAATCGGTGCTACAAGCAGCTCCTGCATATACAATGAGCTGCTTTCAACTCTCAAAAAAGATGTGTAAACAACTTAGCTCTATTTCGTCCAATTTCCGGTGGGGTGACAAGGACGGTCAGCGGAAGGTTCATTGGATTGGATGGAAACGTATGTGCAAGAGCAAAGAGAGGGGAGGCATGGGCTTCCGTGATCATGAATGCTTTAACCAAGCTTTTGTTGCAAAACAGGGGTGGAGAATGATTACGGAGCCCGACTCTCTGTGTGCTAGGGTCTTGAGAGCAAGATACTTCAAACAGGGTGATTTTATGTCAGCTGGCTGCCCAAAACGTGCTTCATATACATGGAAAGGAATAATCCATGGAAGAGAATTGCTTAAAGCTAGCTTGATATGGCGTATTGGAAATGTCCAGCCAATCAGCGTTGAAAATGATTGCTGGATACCACATAGAGGAGCTCCGTATCCACTTGGAAGGAGAGCTGAAAACTGTCCGGAGAAAGTCGGTGATTTTATAAGACCCGAGGGAGGGGCGTGTGGAATGAAGAAAGGCTAAATGAATTTTTCTACGAAATGGATGTTGCAGATATCCTCCGCATCCCTATCGGAAGGGCGGGCGTTGAAGACTTCCAAGCCTGGGTACACAGTGAGTGTATGGCAAAAAAAGCGTACAACCTGGATGTTCAGAGGAAGATAGCATCAAGAGGCAATATTGGGTCCTCAAGAACATGTTCAGAGCATAAAGGATGGTTGGCACTGTGGGCGGCTCATGTCCCTGGAAAATCCAAAGTTCATGTCTGGCGTTTGGTGGATAATGGTCCGGCAGTAGGTACTGAACTAAGTCATAAGAGAATCAAAGACGGCATGGTCTATCTAGCGTGCGACAGAACAGAAAGTTTGGTACATCGCTTCTGGATGTGTCCCCATTTGGCAATGGCATGGTCTTTCTTTGCGGAGAAGACGGGCATCAAATGGGAGCCCCCGCCGAAGAAACCAGCATGCCATGCGGAGTTAAAAGGGTGGCTTCTTGATTGGATTGGGAAGAGCTCGGTGGACCAGACCTCATGGTTCTTCACCATGTTATACAACTTATGGCAGGCAAGAAATGATGCTCGCGAGATGAAAATTCTAAAGGACCTGAAGTCCATTGCGCTACAAACTTGTGCCGCAGTTGAGGAGTGGAACGGGATCCATGTGAAACCTCTGCAGACATCCACTAAGGCGATGGAGCACTGGCTCCGACCTGAGTTACAATGGCACAAGATCAACTCTGATGGAGCCTTCAACCAGTCGGAAGGCAACAGAGGGGGGGTGGTGGTCCTTAGGGATCACCATGGAGACTTCCAAGCGGGAGCCAACCATCTTTTTCACCCATGTTGTCGAAGCTGAAGGTGCCAAACTTCTTGCGTGCCGGCAGGGACTAATTCTTGCCGAGGACAATCAGGTCTAGAGGTTTGTTCTGGAACGGATAATTTGGGGGTTGCAATGAAGCTTCGGCAGAAGGATCGCGATCGGTCTCTCTATGGACCAATCATCAAGGAAATAAAGGAACTCCTTCAGGGCTTCGTTGTTCGTGCGGTACGAAGAACTGCTAATGGTGTTGCACATGCGTTAGCAAAAGAAGGCCGCGTTAATAAGGTTGATAGGTTTTGGCTTGGTGTTCCACCGGCTAGTATTGTAAACACTCTTGTACGGATGCTTCTGTGAGTTAATACAAACGCAGCCCTTTATTCTAAAAAAAAAATTAAACTCCGGAATTGGGATTTTTACACAGGCGCTTGGTACAGAGGCCGTGATAAATGTGACGCGTTTTCTGCATCGTGGCGTAGACGTGGGCCTGAGGCATTTTGGACCTGGAGTTGGCTATAATTATACTCTGCACAACCGTATAGGATTCATGCATTACAAAAAAATTACAAAAATACTCCGGAATAGTTGAGAGAAACGAACGGAGCGATGGGGATAGGACCAAGCAAGCTCGGGCGGAATTCCGAGTTTTCGTAAAACTTACCTAGCTACAACCCACCACAGCGATTTGAAGTTGTGTACCGTCGGATCCAACTGTTGGACGTTAAAGATCGTTTCAAGTCACCGAAGCATCGGCTAAACCAGTTTTCGTCCGCACTTTCCGTCTAGGCCAGCCTGTTATTACAGGTCAGGTTGCAAGCGGGGCGGGTTGCGGCCGGCCATCATGTGGTTTTAGTTAAAATTAAATCAATTTTCTTGTTTGAATTGTAGATTCTCCCTTCCGTTCATAATAAGTATCATGGATTTAGTTAATATTTCATTGAATTTAAACTAAAGCAATACCACTTATATGAATTCGAGGGAGTAGGAAATATGCCGGTGCTTGTTGCTACGAGTTGATTTATGTCAACATATAACTATTCTAAAACTTAAATCCACAAAATCTTGGCTGAATTGAACAATACCACCCAACCGAAGAGAACTCTGTTGGTCCCTTCCATTTATCCTTCTTACCAAACACCCAAAGAACTTCGCAACACACCATCCATTCCATTCCGACATCACCTCCCGACCCTTCACCTTCCACCATCAGCTCTGCCCTCGTTCTTGCTCGCTGCCTTGACTTGGCCCTCATTCACCAGGGTTTACCCGGTTAGACAATTTTTAGAATCACCAAATTCGAAAAGAGTAAAAAGATACGACAAAGTCAAGATTTTTTCCTGCAAAAATTAAAAATTCGAAAAAAATTCTGTGCCGCACCATATGCCCGTGCGCCACAGAATTCTAGTGCTGAAGTTTGAACTTCGGGGGCGTACTCCTCCTCCTCGACTTCTCCCTTCTCCTCCTCCACTTCCCCTCTTTCTCCTTTCTCCTCTTTCTCCTCCCTTCTTCTCCCTTCTCCTCCTCCCCCATTCTTCTCTCTCCTCCTCCTCCACCCACACCCGGCAACCCCTCCGTCTCCGGCGACCACCACCTCCTCCTCCTCCGGTGACCACCTCCACCACCACCACCCACCACCACCACCTCCTCCACCTCCTCCTCCTCCTCCTCCTCCGGGGACCACCACCACCACCTCCTCCTCCACCCACCACCACCTCCTCCTCCACCAACAACTCCGACCGGCCTCCTCCTCCTCCTCCTCCACCCACCCCACCCACCAAACCACCCACCTCCGGCCGGAAAATTTCAATAAAAATTTCTAGCAGCCCCAGATCTAGATCTGGCCATCATTTTTTAAAATTAAAGATGTGGCGCACCACCGGGTGCGCCACAAGCTTTCGTATGAATCAAGCCTAAAGCTAACAGAGACGCCCTCTCCTCCTCCTCCTCCTCCTCCTGCTCCACCTCCTCCATCCACCCCACCCACCGAACCACCCACCTCCGACCGCTGTGGCGCACCATATGCCCATGCGCCACATAATTCTAGTGCTGAATTTTGAATTTCGGGGGCGTCCTCCTCCTCCACTTCTCCTTCTTCTCTTCTCCCTTCTTGTCCTCCACTTATCCTCTTTCGCCCTTCCTCCTTTCTCCTTCCTTCTCCTCCTTCCCCTTCTTCTCCCTCCTCCTCCTCCACCCACACCCTCCTCCTCCTCCGTCTCCGGCGACCACCTCCTCCTCCGGCGACTGATGGTGCTCCGGTGATGGCGCCAGACAATCTTGTTGGCAGTTGTTGTGGAAGCGGTTGGGAAACCCCAAGAGGAAGGTGTGATGAGCATAGCAAGTTTTCACTCAATACGAAACCAAGGTTTAATCGACTAGTAGGATAAATGCGTGACTTCTGAAGGTGTTGCTGGCTGACTAGTTGCAGGGTGCACTACAAGCATCGTTAGCCGTGGAACCCACACAACACAACCAAAGTACTTTGCCCCAACTTGGCTGAGGTTGTCAATCTCACCGGTTTGCTTAACACAAATGATTAAATGTATCGAGTGGAAAGAGATGTTTGCAGAAAGTAAACAGAACAAAAGAGAATTTATCAGTAAAGGAAATAGGACTGGGGTCCACAGTTCACTAGAGGTGTCTCTTCATAAAGATAAATAGCATGCTGGGCGAACAAATTACAGCTGGACAACTGACAGAATATAGACCAATACATGACAAGATGATTACTATGAGATTTGATATGGGTATTACAACATAATACATAGACCGTAATCCAACTGCGTCTATGAATAATAATCCACCTTCCGATTAGCGTCCGCACCCCTTTTAGTATTAAGTTGCAAGCAACATCTATCGCAATAAGCAATGTGTGTAAAGTAAACAATATAATTACTTCTGATAAAAATATTGTTTTTCCCTAGTAGCAATGTACATCTACAGTCTTAGAAGTTAAACATCACTCTCCCGAAAACTAGAGACATGAACCTACTATCGAGCATAAATACCCCCTCTTGGAGTCAAAGTGTCCACTTGGCTGAGTTTCTACTAGCAACACAGAGCATGCAAGATCACAAATAACATATGACATGAATACATAATCAATCTCAACATAGTATACAATATTCATCGGATCCCAGCAAACCAAACATATAGGATTACATAAAGATGATCTTGATCATGTAAGGCACACAAGATCTATACATGAAGCACAAAGTGGAGAAGACAACCATCTAGCTACTCATGGACCCATAGTCCAGGGATGAACTACTCACGCATCACTGAGGCAGCATGGCGATGTAGATGCATCCGGCGATGATTTCCTCCGGCATGGCGTCGGGAAGAGCTTCGCCCCGAATGGGTTCCGCAATGGTGGCCATGACGGAACTCGTGGATGGAGGCTCGGGTATCCAGGATTTTTCCGAGAAGATGTATAAATAGACGGAGGATACGGCAGTGGGGCACGTGACATAGGCATCCCCAATGGGCCTGCCAAAGATGGTACCCGGGTTTACTGAAGGCCCAGACTCGAAGAATAAGAAGACTCGAAGCCCATTTAGTTAAGGAAAGATAGATTGTATTAGGAAATATAGAAACTTGTAATCTTACGGTTGATACGAAACCTCCCTAACTCGTAACTTGTGTATTACGAAACCCTGACTCAACCCATATATGGGGGAGTCGAGGGATCAAGAAAGGATCGAATCTACTATCAGCAAACCTAGTTTTTCACAATCGTCGAGTACTTTTCAGCTGAAACCTTCGAGATCTACTTGCCCTTACTTCCAACTAAACCCTAGTCTACAATCTGTAGGCATTGACAAATTAATCCTTTGTCAATTGGCGATGCCTGGGAATTAGAGGTTGCAAGAGCTGATCTCATGGCACGTCTTAATCGCGACTTCGTCGGTGGCTAGCAATGCGATGGATCGAGAACGGGAAAAACTGATCTAGTCGATTTTATTCCTCACCCGCCTCCCGTTTGGATGCATGTGCCTATCTGGAGGAGCCTATCATCATGACGTTGAGAATTACGATTTGCGTCAAAGAAGGAAGGATCCTATCGCTCGAAGTTCCATCTCGTCGGAATTTTCAGCGATCGATTTGACTTCTCACAGTGATGGAGAGTCGTTGCCACGCTTCATCGACACTAAGGCAAACTAGTCATTAAGATCTTCGGCGACACATCTTCGAGTCGTCGCTGACTATAAGCAGCACTGACAAATGGCAGCTTTCAACTTCATCGACAAATCGTTGCTGTTGGAAAGGTCTTCACAATCTCTATGATGGTGTCACCAATCCTGATAAAAATCAATGTTCAAAATATCATCAGATCTATGCGATCGAAGAGGCAGGCCGATCAGAACCCGAATCAGAGGCTTTCGACGATTTGGGAAATCCATACGTCGATCCCGCTGATCTCAGAAAAGGCCTAGGCACTAAATACGTCAGGTCCTCACCTCGAGAAAGAGTCCAGCCCCGCAAGAAGCATGGAATAGGGCGCACAGCCTTGGATGGGACAACCAATGAACACAACCGCTACGTACAACAACTACAAGCATATCAATATAGACTTGCTCGTGTGAGTAGGGAGGAAAAAAGACAGCATCCCCGAATAGAAGAAAAGAGGCAGCCCCGCATCGCAGTCGAGCGTAACTCGTCGACAATCAGAACTTCCTGCGAGACAATGAGAGACGCTGAGGAGAGCAAGATCTCTAACAGAAACATACCGAGGAAGAGAGAGGAAACATAATTCAAAATCTCGGACATGTCCTTTATGTCGATTGATACAAGGGAAATATCATCCCGAAACGCTTAAGCAAGATACATGGTAACGCAGCTTACATCCTCGTCTGCACCACCCCCGGGGACCCGAGAGAAGCATTGTATAATATGGCAATGGCTGGAGTTGGAGTTATGGGAACATCGTTCGCAGCAACGCCTCCGAAGAAAATCCTAGGCAAAATAGTCCACGACCCACCGCAGCTTCAAGACCCACCAAGAACAAGAGCAAGAGACACAAGGTCCAAGTAAGGGTGACAGAGCGCGACAAGAAAGAAGGGAGCGTCGCATCACCGTGTTGCCGACGAAGATATGTGTGGGATCCCGTGCTTTACGAGAAGAGTTCGAAAGACTCGAGTCCCAAAAGGTTCAAGTTACCCGAGAATTTCAAGAAATTCGACGCCCTGCAGGATTCGAGGATTAACTCGTTGATTATCTAGAGATGGTAAAGCTGATAGAGGAACCAGAGCAACAGCCATGCAAAGTATCCAAGTTCACTTGAGAGGTGCCGCGAGATCTTGATAAAGAAACTCCCCAAGTTCCATCGACAATTGGATAATTTTGAGATATCTTCGTGAAAAATTTCCGATCCAATTGCAAGAAACCTCGTCATTGGAAGAGTTGAGGACGTGTCGATTAAAAACGACGAGTCGATGAGAAAAATATATACAAAAAGTGGAAATTTGCCTTGATCTAGATAAATATAGATAAAATTAAAAGAACCAGCTTTAGAAGGGGAAAATACTCAGAGAGAACCAACCTCACACATAAATATGGAGATAGCCAACAAGTAGATGGAGAAGACGCGATATATAACAAGCGACATAGGTCGCGAAGAGGATCGCACGAAATTTTCAAAATAGAAGGCGATTTTCTCGCCAGTTTACAACAATGACGCTCCCTGCCACATATCGGCTGGTTTCAGAGGAAACTCTGAGGGAATAGTCGAGATGATTACCAAAGGAGTAATGAGCAACAAGGCGACAATAGAGGTGATTCTCATGGTAACAGGCAAAACAATGGACACCAAGGTTTCAAAGACCTCATGTGTCTCCCGAGGAGATGATGAACGGATCAAGTGCTGCATGCATATATGTCCAAATGAAACAGAGTGGGCAATAAAGGTACCTCAAAAGAATCGCCGCATTTCAAGCAATGTTGCGAGCCGTAGGAATCGCAAATGCCCAAGCTCATGAACAGAAACCCCCAGGGGACAAGGAGTGAGATCCACCTCCCACCTCCCGCACTACGACGAAAATCGTACCCGCCTCAGAATAGCGCAGCACCACACCTACCTCCATATGTTGACCCCAACTCCAATGGTGCGGTCTCACACCATCTGTAAAGCTAGGCCATCCAATGGCGCAGAAGGTAACTTACCATTATGTTCATGGCAGAAGATGCCCACCAATGCTTGAGTACCTAAATTGGTCGTGGCAAGATATTGGCTTCACAAATTGCGGATCATCCACAACAAGTTCCTCGACCGGACACCTAAGACTCATCCTACCCGCAAAGAATTGCTGCCTTGACGTGCCGAGAGTTTTCTGCTGTATTTACAGCACTTAAACCTTATGTATGTATCAGGAAGATGAACATATCCTCGGCAAACCCTAAAACCAACCAATACACGTTTCATGGGATCACACCTGCAGGAAGCCAAGTTATCCTTTGGCAAGATTAACTGACGTTTAATTTGAACCCGAGAAAACCACAGGATAGAGAATTTGGAGTTCGAAGTTGTGGATTTCCCCGTCGCAATATCACGCTTTGTTGGGACGACCAGCATATGCTGTGTTTACATGCATTCATTATACGTATCTATTTGTGGAGGTTGTCTTATTCCAAGGGACTCATCACAATTAAGGGGAGCTACAACAGTCCTGATAAGTGTGACGCGATTCATCGACTATCAAAACTGGATGCAAGCAAAATATATGGCGCCAAGGTTCACTGATTAATGTTTCCAGATGCAGGGAGGTCTCTCAAGGAGCCAACCTTCAACACTCGCTTGCAAGGATTCAAAAGAGGTGCATATCCACCGACGGACCCAAAGAAAACAACATCTATTGCAACAAACATGGATATCGTATAGGAAAGCGCGCTCGTCGAGTTCCTCCGTGAGCACTGAAAATCTTCAGATGTGGTGTCCAAATACATGCCAGGAGTACCCTGGGAACTTGCCGAGCACCACCTCAACTGACCTCTCGCGAGGCCAATCAAACAACCTCATGCTGAACCAAACTCAGTTAAGTATCGTAACAGATCGACCAAGGATGCCGGTTTTATCAAAGAGATATTCACAGCCACGTGGGTAGCTAACCCAAAGATGGTGCCGAAGAAACACACGAAAATCTTCTTCGCATGTGTCGACTTTACGTGTCTCAATAAACACCGTCCTAAGGATCACTTCCTCCCACAAGGATCGATCAAACCATCGACTCCACGGCAGGATGTGAACGTCTTCCTTCTTGGACGCGTACTCTGTTAAGATCATATTAAAAGAAGATGATGAAGCCAAGATAGCGTTCATCACAACACCTTACGGCTGTTTTTGCTACAAAACAATGCCCTTGGTTTGAAAACGCTAGAGCAACATATCATGTAGAAGTGCCTTGCAACACAGATTGACAAAAATGTGCAAGTCTACATCGACGATACCGTGATAACATCAAAGAAGGTCAACATTGATCGAAGATTTGAAGGAAACCTTCGACAATCCGACAAGTTCTCAAGCTCGGTCGAACCTGACAAGTGCTCTTTGGAGTTCCTGGAGAACTTCCTGTCTTATCAACAAGAGGGACTTCAGTTTTCAATCCCAAAAATACAGGCCATTGTAACTATGAGGAAGCCAACAAAGTTGAAAGAGATACAAATGTACCGATCAAATAGTCACAGCCTTTGAAGTATCTGCCGCCAGGTTGGGAGAAAAGGTCAGCTCACGATTAATCAAACAGTATGAACAATGAAACTAGGAAAGGTACGTAGCCGAAAATCTCAAGCGCACACCGACACCACCAATCTTTATGGCGCCCAAAGAGAAGGAACCTCCTCCTATACATTGTAGCCACACCTCAGGTGGTCAGACGGCTCTTGTAGTCGAAAGAGAAGAAGAAGGAAAGCTCCATGGAGTATAGAGGCTGCGGAGGCTTATCGGGCCAAGTACTGCTGCCTCAAAAACAAATACAGAGGCCCTAATACCAGAGTCGGCGATGGAGTACGATGATGAAGAAGAAACGCGACACTATTTTTTGGCTTAATTCCGACAATAGTGGTCAACGAAGCTCCCCCGTCAAATATATTGAACAACCTAGAAGCCATGTCTCCCTTTGGCGAATAGAACTTTCCCCTCGTCACGTATGAAAAAGAAAGGCAATAAATCACAGGTTTACCGGATTTCATCACAGAGTGGATGGAGCTACAAAACACAGACTCCAGATTTATCGAGAACCTGAACTATGACTTCGACCGGTCCAAAAGGTTAGAAGGCGCTGAAGCAGGCGTGATATAGTATCACCCGAAGGCGACAAGTTGAAGGATGTCTTACGGATGACGCTCCCAAACGCATCTAACAATGAGGCATAATATGAAGCTTATACATGAGATGAAGATGGCGAAAGCTTGTGGTGCAACCTGACTGAAAATCTTCGGCGACTCACAATTGGTGGCAAAACAAGTTATGAACCAATGTGATGCAATTAACGAAAGTATGATAGCATACAAGGAGGTGTCCAATGAGCTGGAGAAATTATTTGATGGTTTGTGGTAAACCACATCAGTTAGCCGAGAATGATGAAGCCGATGTTCTTGGAAACATCGGGTCACAACTTCGCGATCCCTCCAAGCGTGTTTTGGGAAGAAATAAGCGAGAGATCAACAAAGCAAATGAAACTCGGGAAGAAGGGAGAAAGAAGAGAGGTGGACGGGTCACCTGACACTGAAGAAGAAGAAGAGGAAGTATGAGGTAGTCATGATGGTGCAAATTCCATGGATGCAAGCCACATATCATACATCCTAAGGTCAATACCCGACGATCCATTGAAGTAAGGCGTAATAATCATGATCTAAAGCTTTTACCTGGTAAAAGGGGAGTTGTATAACGTATATCTCTGCAAAGTACGTAGATGTGTCAATAATCAAGAAGGGGAGAAGGATCATCCGAAAGATGAAGTTACAAGAATATGGCATCACGCGAGTTAAACAGCTATCGCGCTAAAGTCTTCAGAGCAGGATTTGGCTAACAGTAATTGAGGACGCGAAGGAAATAGTGCGAACTTGCGATGCATGCCAAAGATTTGTCAAGTAAACCTCACTCTCACAAATAATAGAACTTATGCTAATCCCATTGTCTTGGCCCTTTGCTCAATGGGGTCTCGACATGGTAGGTAAATTACACAAAGCTTCGCCAGGAGGTTATGAGTATATGCTTGTTGCTGTCGACAAATTTACAAAATGGATAAAGCAAAGCCGATAAATTCACCCGACTCGCGTGGATGACCCACAAGTATAGGGATCTCCGGGCTTCGAGGGAAGTATTACCCAATTTATTGATTCGACACAAGGGGAGACAAAGAATACCTGGAGGCCTTTCAATTCAGCTGCACCTGAAACAGACTTGCTCGCAAGAGTTTATCGTAGTGCTTTATAGCGAAATAACAAGAATATGAAATAAAGACAATAAAGAGTGACTATAGTAAATGCTAGGATTAAAAATAATGTAGGCACAGGGATGGAGGATTAACCTGCGTTGCATGGATGGGAGAAACTCATATAACAATCAAAGCAAGGGCATTTGTAATAATAATAAAACTATATCCAAGTACTAATCAATCAATAGCATGTGTTCCATATATAGTCGTACGTGCTCTAATGAGAAACTTGCACAACATCTTTGTCCTACCAAATGGCAGCAAACTTGCCTCTAGGGAAACTACCTGGAAATTAAGGTAATTCTTTTAATAGAGTACCTAGAAAGAAAGCATTAACATCCCGTGAACACATGTGATCCTCACATCACTACCATCCCCTCCGCTTGTCCCAATTTCTGTCACGCCATTGTTCCGGACAATGACATGTGTATACAACTTCTGCGTGTAAGATCATAAACAACGAATATCTTCATGAATCAATAACATGTTCAGATTTAGATCATGGCACTTGGCCCTAGTGACAAGCATTGATCACAACAAGTTGCAACAATATCATAAAAGTGACATCTACTGATACTAAGGCACTACGCCCTAACAATCTTATGACTATTACATGACCAATCTCATCCAATCCCTAACATCCCATTCCACCTCACAAAATGGGAATTAATTTTCACACATGGACGGTAAACATGGTCAGTCGATGGAGAGGCGTTGAGAGATGGCTATGAAGATCTCCAATCTCTGTCTCCATGAGTGCCGAATCCAGACTGCCTCCGCGACTGAGTTTCGCGATGCGGCTTCCGGAGGGACTTCGACTTTTCTCCCTGCGTTTTTAGGTCGAGACATAAGTAGTCCCGAAGGCGTCGGGGGCCAGTCGAGGGGGCCACACACTAGGGCCGCGCGGGGCCCCCGGGCCGCGCCGCCTAGTGTGTGGGGCCCTCGTGTGCTCCCACCCGGCTTGCCCTTCCTGCCCGCGCGAGTCTCAAAATAGGCGTCTTACATAAATTCCGAGGTTTTTCCAGAAAGTTCTCGCCAACAAAACGAGACACTGTAGCAACAACATCAATGTTAGCCTGTGTTAGTTGTATCCAAAATACAAATTAGAGGCAAAACAATAGCAAAGTAGTTGGAAAGTAGATACGTTTTGACGTATCAATGGCTCCGGGGTCAAGTTTGTGAAAAGCATTGCCTTTCGATTTGGAGTCCCTCATAGCATCGCCACAAACAATGTAACTTTACGTCTAAGGAGTTCAAAGCATATTGTGCGTATGGGCATCAAACTCAAGTTTTTAAGGCCTCGTCGGCATTAATTCACGGTAATTTCAATGGTCAAGTCAGAAAGCCAATGGCATCATCCGCAATGGTATCAAGAAGCGCCAGTTAGGACCATTAATTGGAAAAAGTTTCAGAGACATGGCCGTAGGAGTCGCCAAGCGTGTTGTGGAGTATTCGAACATCACCAAATACGGACGCAGAGACGCTGCTCTTCTCGGGTCCATGGAGCCGAGGTGAACCCCGCCGATAGAAATGAGCATGATTCTCCAAGAGTTACGTAATATGATGAAGAAACTTCGAGAAAAGCTTTGGAGAATGATGTCGACACACTGATTTAGTTTCGAGATGAAGTCCGTCATCGAGTCGCCAACATCGCGAGACTCAAAACTACACACGACGATTGCGGACCGAGATCTTTCCAAGTTGGTGACTTGGTTTTGCGACTATCAAAAAAGTCATGAAAACTCGAGTCACCATGGTCGGGACCTTACATCACAAATAGTAACTCAAGGAGGAGCATGCTTAATCAAAGACAAGAAGACGGGATTGCCTAGCCAAATCCTTGGAACGTGGCGTGCGTTTTTACGCTCAGATGCCGAAATATAGTCTCCTTTGTAAACATACAATATACTGAAACGCTCGCGAGTTTTCGGGGGACGCACTTTTTCCTCACGGGCACCGAAAGGGGCCGAAAGGCTTTAATGAGGCGTTCATGCTGCAATATAATAAAGATAGTGGAATTACATATCTTTTCGACATGCTGGGGCTTCCCCCCAGACGATACAATATATATACACGGTGTCGACAAACACAACTCGCAAAAAACATCTCGCTTATATAAAGCACTTTGCCAAAATAAAATATCGACAAATAGCGTCAACATAAAGCTCTGTGGGTTTGTACCGTAAAATAGCACAAGATAATTTATTTGCCTCTGGGACAACCTCGCATTATAAGACGAAAATATTGCCAACAAAACGCCCGGGGGCTTGATGAGAAACAAACATATAGTGACCTTACAATACAGAATTACATACACAAGATACAACTCTCGGAACAAACCTATCCTCAAGGGTTACCCAATAGTATATTATCTATGGTCAACCTCTCATTATTTATAGCACGAGTGCTGTCACATAGCTGTCCTTCACGAAGAATTAATCCATCCGAAGAAGTTCATCCATCATATCTTCTGCTACAAGAACAAGCAAACGTCATATTTGCTGAAGTTCTTCCTCCTCTTCATCATCTTGGCTAAGCACTTTGGAACAACTTGACCCACATCTAACTTCGGGTAGTACATTTTTATCATGATCATAGCAAACCTTGCGCCACCAGCTAGTTTCGCACACAGCCATGGATTCGAGGAGCATCCGAAATTTGTCCATCAAAGGGGCTCTGGCATTTTATTGCGAGGAAACATGGTGCCATAGACCGTAGGACAAGTCCTCATACTGGAAATGAGATAATCGCGAACCTCGAAGAGCGCTATCCGAAATCGATGATTCAAGCAGTCCTGTTTCAGCGTGGGGCTCGATACGTTCCAACGTATCGATAATTTCTTGCGTTCCATGCTACTTTATTGATGATACCTACATGTTTTATGTATTATATGTCATATTTATGCATTTTCCTGAACTAACCTATTAACAAGATGCCGAAGAGCCAAATGCTGTTTGTTTTTTTTTTTTAAATCCTAGTAAAGAAATATTCCTAATTGACGCAAACTTTCGCCAGTATTCTATTTTTGCATCGAAAGTCGAAGACCGACATTCCAACTTAAGTGTGTTGTGGGGGTGGCCGGCGCGGCCTAGGTCTTCGCCGCGACCTAGCCCCTGGCCCCTCGTGTGGCCCGCGTTGACCTTCCGCCTCTACTTAAAGCTCCCTGGCCGCGAAACCCCCAAGACCGATAGAGTCACGATACGAAACTCCACAGAGACGTCGCCGCCGCGAATCCCATCTCTAGATTCTCGTGAGGGATCGCTCCGCACTTCGCCTGAGAGGGGGATTCATCTCCTGAGGACCCTTGCACCGCCATGGTCGCTCCGAGTGATGAGTGAAGTAGTTCACCCCCGGACCATGGGTCCATGGCAGCGGGATGGTCGTCTTCTCCTTGTCATGCTTCATTGTTGATCTTGTGAGCTGCCTAACATGATCAAGATCATCTATATGTAATTCTATATGTTGTGTTTGTCAGATCCGATGGATAGAGTACTATGATTATGGTGATTATCAATCTAATGCTCATGTGTTGTTTATGATCTTGCATGCTCTCCAGTATTAGTAGAGGTCTGGCCAAGGCTTTACTCTTAACTCCAAGAGGGAGTACTATGCTCGATAGTGGGTTCATGCCTTCATTGATACTCCTGGGACAAGGACAGAAAGTTCTAAGCTGTGATGTGCTGTACTAGGGATAAACATTGATGCTATGTCTAAGGATGTTATTGATTACATTACGCACCATACTTAATGCAATTGTCTCGTTGCTTTGCAACTTAATAATCGGAGGTGGTTCTTTTGCAACTTAATAGACTTTTTAGGCATAGATGCAAATGCTGGTCTATGTACTTTCACGTAATGCCCAATTAAATCTCACTATTTATTCATGTCATGCATATGCATTGTTATTTCTCATTTGTCAATTGCCCGGACCGTAATTTGTTCACCCAACATGCTTTATCTTATGGGAGAGACACTCTAGTGAACCTGTGGACCCCGGTCCTATTCTTTCCATAGCATACACCCTACTTGTTTCACTGTTTTCTTTGCAAACATCTTCCACTCGATACGTTTAATCCTTTGTTACAAGCCGGTGAGATTGACAACCCACTGCTTTCGTTGGGGCAAAGTACTTAAGTTGTGTTGTGTATGGCGCCGGAATCCCCGGTGTTGCGCCGCATCACATTTCCTCGCGACCATCAACCTTCAACGTGCTTCTTGGCTCCTCCGGTTCGATTAAACCTTGGTTTTTCCGAGGGAAAACTTGCCACCGTGCGCATCATACCTTCCTCTTGGGGTTCCCAACGAACGCAGTTACACGCCATCAAGCTCTTTTCCTGGCGCCGTTGTTTGGGAGATCAAGACACGCCCCAAGGGGAGTTCCACTTCTCAATCTCTTTACTTTGTTTTTGTCTTGCTTTATTTTATTTACTACTTTGTTTGCTGCACTAAATCAAAACACAAAAAAATTAGTTGCTAGTTTTACTTTATTTAATGCCTTGTTCTCATATGTAAAACACAAAAAAATTAGTTACTCGCATTTACTTTATCTAGTTTGCTTTATTTATCATTGTTAACCATGAAAATACTGTTGTGTGACCTCACAAATGCAAATAATAATGATTTTCTATGCACACCCATTGCTCCACCCGCTACCACAGCAGAATTCTTGAAATTAAACCTCGCTTTACTAAATCTAGTCATGAGAGAACAATTTTCTCGTGCTAGTTCGATGATGCTGCTGCCATCTCAATAATTTTGTTTCTAACTTTGTGAAATGCAAAAGAATTCGATGGTGATATTATTAAATTGAAAGTGTTTCCTTTCTCATTAAGAGGAAGAGCTAAAGATTGGTTGCTACCTTTGCCTAAGAATAGTATTGATTCATGGACTAAATGCAAGGATGCTTTTATTGGTAGATATTATCCTCCCCCTAAAATTATTTCTTTGAGAAGCAGCATAATGAATTTTAAACAATTTGATACTGAACATGTTGCTCAAGCATGGGAGAGAATGAAAACTTTGTAAAGAATTGCCCAACCCATGGACCGACTACTTGGATGATCATCCAAACCTTCTATGTACCAACTTTTTTCTTCATGAATTTATTGCATCTGGTAGCTGGAGGTACTCTTATGTCCATCACATTGGGGCGGTTACAAAACTTCTTGATGATATGATGATAAATTACTCAGCACATTGAAAGAGCTCCACAAGGTAAGAAGGCCAAAATTCTGCTGAAGAAACCTCTTCCTTGAGTGATAAGATTGATGTGATTATGTTTATGCTTTGTGAATGGTAGATCTAATGTTGATCCAAACAATGTTCCTTTAGCTTCATTGGTTGTCAAGAAGAAAATGTTGATGGAATTTCATTAAAAATAATAATTTCAACAACAAATCTTATAGGGAACAACTCCGGTAATAACTATAGGCCATATCCTTCTCGTTAATGGTAATGTTTATGGTAATTCCTTATGGGAATTTTTACAACAATAATAGAAGTGTAACCCCCTGGTCTTGAAGCATGCTTAAAGAATTTATTAGTACACAAACTCGTTTTTAACAAATCATTGAAAAGCTTGATAAAATTCATACTATCGCTTCTAGAGTTGATAGGTTTTCCTCTTATGTTAATCTTTTAAAGTTGAAAGTTATGCCTAATAATGATCTTGATAATAAGATTACTACTACAACAAATGCCATCCAAGTTAGAATTAATGAGAATAAAGATTAATGGCTGAATTGCGTGCTAGGTGGGATAGAGAAGAAAATGAAAACTAGCTAAAGAGAATAATGTAGCTAAAGTTTGGACTATTACCACCACTAGTAATGCTAATTCTCACATGTTGCTACACCTCCTACTATCAATGGTAAAATAATTGGTGTTGGCAATGTTTCTACCCCTAGTGCAAAGCGTACAAAACTGTCTGAAATTGCTACTGAAACTGCTTGTGATAAAACTGCTGAAATTTTTTCCAACCTTGGGAATAATGATCCCATTGCTATAGCTCATAATGATTTAGATTTTTGATGATTGCCACATCTCTGAAGTTATAAAGTTCTTGCAAAAACTTGCTAAAAGTCCTGATGCTAGTGCTATAAATTTAGCTTTACAAAACATATTACAAATGCTCTCATAAAAGCTAGAGAAGAGAAACTAAAACTTGAAACTTATATTCCTAGAAAGTTAGAAGATGGTTGGGATCCCATCATTAAAATGAAAAATGACTTTGAATGTAATGCTTTATGTGATCTTGGTGCAAGTATTTCTGTTATGCCTAAAAGATTTATGATATGCTTGACTTGCCACCATTGAAGAATTGTTATTTGGATGTTAATCTCATTGATAATGTTAAAAAGAAACCTTTGGGGAGATTGATAATGTGCATATTACTGTTAACATAATTTTGTCCCTGCTGATTTTGTTGTCTTGGATACTCTAATGCAATGCATCTTGTCCTATTGTGTTGGGAAGACCTTTCTTCGAATCGTTGGTGTCGTTATTGATATGAGGGGAAGGTAATATTAAATATCAATTCTCTCTAAAGGTATGGAACACTCCTAGAAAGAGAATGAAGTTGCCTTTTGATTCTGTTATTAGAACGAGTTATGATACAGATGTTTCTACCTTGATGTTACTGATTTGCACTTTCTGCGCTCACTGAAGGGCGTTAAAGAAAAGCGCTTATGGGAGACAACCCATGTTTTTACCACAGTAATTTTTTGTTTTATTGAAGTCTTGGTTGTTTACTACTGTAGCAACCTCTCCTTACTTGTTTTTTATGCCAAGTAAAGTTCTATGTCAAAGTTGATATATTTGGGATCGCTACAGAAACAGCATTGCTGTCTGTCACGAATCTGCATAATTCTCTGTAGAAAATCTGAAAAATCTGCCAATTTATGAGCGTGATCCTTGATATGTACGCAACTTTCATTGTTTTGAGTTTTTCCATTTGAGCAAGTCTGTGCCATTTATAAATTCGTCTTTACGGACCGTTCTGTTTTTGACGTATTCTGCCTTTTATTTCGCATTGCCTCTTTGCTATGTTGGATTTATTTCTTTGATCCATTAATGTCCAGTAGCATTATGCAATGTCCAGAAGTGAAAATAATGATTGTGTCACCTCTGAATGAGTGAATTATTAAATGTGCACTAAACTTCTAATGAGTTTGCTTGGAAGTTTGGTGTGAAGGAAGTTTTCAAGGTCAAGAGAGGAGAATGATATACTAAGATCAAGAGGAGCGAAGCTTCTAAGCTCGGGGATGCCCCTGGTTCATCCCATATTTAAGAAGACTCAAGTTGTTTGCTTGGGATGCCCAAGGCATCCCCTTCTTCATCGACAACATCATCAAAGTTCCTCCCCGAAACTATATTTTTATTCACTACACTGTGTTCTTTACTTGGAGCACGGCTTGTTTTCGTTTTTGTTTTTGTTTGAATACATAATCCTAGCATTCACTTTTGTGGGAGAGACACGCTCCGCTGCTGCATATGGACACATGTGTCCTAGGCTTTACTCATAATGTTCAAGGGCGAAGTTTCTTCTTCTTTAATTTGTTATATGGTTGGAATTGGAAATGCTACATGTAGTAATTCTAAGTTGTTGATACACGGCAATTGTTGTGCTCATGTTTAAGCTCTTACCTCATATGCTTTGCACCCATTAATGAAGAAATACATGTAGCCATAAAATTTGATTTGCATATTTGCTTCTCTAAGGTCTAGATAATATCTAGTATTGAGTTTTGAACAACAAGGAAGATGCTGTAGAGTCTTATAATGTTTACAATAGTGTCTTTTTATGTGAGTCTTGTGCACTTGTTCATCCTTGAGTTTGCTTCAAATAACCTGCTAGCCTAAACCTTGTATCGAGAGGGAATACTTCTCATGCATCCAAAATCCTTGAGTCAACTACTATGCCATTTGTGTCCACCATACTCACTCTACTACATGGTATTTACCCGCCATTCCAAAGTAACTGGCTTGAGTGCTACCTTTAAAATCGCATCATTCACCTTGCAATATATAGCTCATGGGACAAAATAGCCTTAAAAAACTATCGTAGTATTGAATATGTACTTATGCAATTTATCTTTTATTAAGTTGCTTGTTGTGCGATAACCATGTTTCTGGGGAACGCTATCAACTATTGTTGAATATCATGTGAGTTGCTATGCATGTCCGTCTTGTCTGAAGGTCTATCATTTTAGTGGTTGGAGCATGCAAAATTGTTAGAGAAGAAATATCGCTAACTAAAGCCATGAACCATAGTGGAATTTGGACACATATATCCTCAATCTCATATGAGAATAATAACTGCCACATGCTTATGCATTTAAGAGGAGTCCATTATCTCGTTGTCTATGTTGTCCCGTATGATGTCTAAGTTGAGAATAATCAAAAGCGAAATCCAAAATGCGAGTATTCTCCTTGGACCTTTGTAGACCAGCGGCATGGAGGTACCCCTTTGTGACACTTGGTTGAAACATGGCATGCAAAGATCCCAGAGTCCAAGTTAAGTAGGACGAGGTGGTGGCACTATTAGTATACTATGGAGGAGGCTTGCAAAAGATAATTTACATAACTCATATATGCTTTATTACTACCGTTGACAAAATTGTTTCATGTTTTCAAAATAAGTTTCTAGCACAAATACAAGAATCGATGCTTTCTCTCAAGGACCATTCTTTTACTTTTATTGTTGAGTCACTTTACCCATCTCCTTCCACCTTAAGAAGCAACACTTGTGTGAACTGCATTGATTCCTAACATATTTACATATTGCACTTGCTATATTACTTTATGTTGATACATCTATGAGATATACATGTTATGTTGAAAGCAACCGCTGAAACTTAATCTTCTTAAAGTTGCTTCAACACCTTTACTTTGATTTATTGCTTTATGAGTTAACTCTTATGCAAGACTTATTGATGCTTGTCTTGAAGTACTATTCATGAAAAGTCTTCGCTATATGATTCAACTGTTTACTCTGTCATTACCTTTGCTTTGATCGCCGCATTCATTACATGTTTACAAATAGAGGATCAAGATTATGATGGCATGTCACTTCGTAAATTATCTTTGTTATCGCTTTACCTCGCTTCGGACGAGCACTGTTAGGGATGTGTCGATACGTCTCCAAATGACGATAGCCTCTTAAGTGTTCCATGTGCTACTTTATTGATGATACCTACATGTTTTTATGCACATTATATGTCATATTTATGCATTTTCCTGAACTAACCTATTAACAAGATGCCGAAGAGCCAATAGCTGCTGTTTTGATTTCAGAAATCCTAAAGAAAATATTCTCTAATTGGCCCAAAACTTTCGCCTGTGGTCCTTATTTTTGCATCGAGCTTCCAAGACCGAAGACCTAACGCAGCTGGGCCACGAGGCGCTCAGGGGGTATTTGCCACGCCTAGGTCTTGGCCGCCGCGCCTCGCCCCGGGGCCCTCGTGTGGCCCCCTCGCGCCACCTTCCGCCTACTTAAAGCTCCCGTCACGAAACCCCAGGACCGAGAGCCACGACACGGAAAACCCTAGAGACGTCGCCGTCGTCAATCCCATCTCTGGGATTCTCGGGAGACTGCTCCCGCACCCTCGCGAGAGGGGATCTGATCTCCGAGGACTTGCACCGCCATGGTCGCCTCCGAGTGATGAGTGAGTAGTTCACCCCCTGACCATGGGTCCATAGCAAAACAGTTAGATGGTTGCCTTCTCCTTGTTGTGCTTCATTGTTAGATCTTGTGAGTCGCCCAACATGATCAAGATCATCTATATGTAATTCTATATGTTGTGTTTGACGGGGATCCGATGATAGAGAGTACTATGATTATGGTGATTAGTTATCAATCTATTGTTCATGTGTTGTTTATAATCTTGTATGCTCTATTAGTAGAGGTCGCTGTTTTTACTCTTAACTCCAAGAGGGAGTAATTATGCTCGGATGTGTGGGTTCATGCCTTCATTGGATAAAATGACATGAAGTTCTAAGGTTGTGATGTACCCATCAGGGATAAAACATTGATGCTATGTTCAAGGATGTAGTTATTGATTACATTACTCACTATACTTAATGCAATTGTCTGCTGTTTTGCAACTTAATACCGGGAGGGGGTCGGTGACGATAACCCTAAGGTGGACTTTTTAGGCGATGCGCTTGGATGGCGGTCTATGTACTTTGTCGTAATGCCCAATTAAATCTCACCAGATTTATATCCTGCATATGCATTGTTATGCCTTTCTCATTTGTCAATTGCCCGGACTGTACTCTGTTCACCCAACATGCTTTATCTTATGGGAGAGACACTTAGTGAACTGTGGACCCTGATTCATTCTTTCCATAGCATACAATCTAATGCAATTTTACTGCTTTTCTTTGCAAACATCTTCCACTCGATACGTTTAACTCGTTGTACACCCCAGAGATTGACAACTCCCACTGCTTGGGGCAAAGTACTTTGGTTGTGCTGCGCAGGTTCCACGTTGGCGTTGGCGCCGGAATCCCTCGCATCACATTTCGCGACCATCAACTCCTCTAACGTGTTTTGGTTCCTCCTTGCTCGATTCAACCTTGGTTTCTTTCGAGGGAAAACTTGCCACTGTGCGCATCATACCTCTGGGGTTCCCAACGAACGTGTGAGTTACACGCCATCAGTGCCCCAAAAATTTAAACCATGATCATGCTAAAGCCGGCTATGTATTGGATCGAGCTCACACGTTCATCTTCGTAGGCAAGATCCAAAAGAACTTATTTTAAAGAATCAAGATAACGAGGAGACAAGCAAAAAGGAAAAGAAAAAGCACGATAATGATAATGAAGCATACCCGCCATGTCCAAGCTAGCATCTCGCTGCCAGCTGAAGCATTTTTTTTTGCTAAAAGTAGTCACACAAAGAATAAAGTTTGGCTTTCGGAAAACGACATCTTGAGCTTGTTGATAAGAATCTTTTCCCTTTTAGAAGATTTTCGAGATTGTTCCATGAGCATAAGTGATTGCTTCTTCGTGGACTGGAGCTGTTGTCGAAGTTCTTCCAAATCTTCCGCCGAATTCTTACTAGAAGAATTTTCAACAAATTCAACAGAGACAGGGGTTTTCTTCGAATGAGACGAAGGAAAAACCTCGGAAGGACCAGGAGTTGCCGTATAGTTGTCAAAAATTAACTGAAAACAGAAATTTCGACATCAATCATTGAGCAAAGATAGATTTCCATTCATTCTCATAATATATACATGTCTATTACAAAAGAAGGACCTCTAGAGAACTACTCGAGCAGTCATCGCCAAGAACACTACGGCGACAATGCCAAAAGGGGGAGATAAACTAAAAAGAAAAAAGCAAAGTGGTCTACTTGACCTCCGGCTTTGAAGAACTCGGAGCAGGTGCTGGCTTATATCCCAGAGTGGCGAGGATCTTCTTCGAATTGGGCTTCGCCGCTTTAATTAGCGATTGCCACTTCTTCGTTTCGATCTTCCCCGTGTCGCCAACTTTCGACCAGTCGACTTGTTGTTGACTCTCTGCAATCAAGGCCATTGTACCTTCGACGCCAACCTTTAGTCCTTCTTGACGAAGTTGGAGTCCAAGGTCTTCTTTGCCAGTGAAGCACTTGGCAAGATCAATGAAAGCTGCAGGTTGCTCCTTTTATGGAAGAAATAGGGAAAGAGCCCGACATGCCAGCTTCAGCTTCATCTAACTACATGAAACTTCGTCTCCATGAATTTCGAGGAGAGAAAGCGAATCGAGAAGCTCGTCATCCTCAGGATTTTCCAGCCTCGTACCCTGATGTGTTCTCCTCGCTAAAGCATAAAAGATAAGGTTATCGAAAGGGAAAAAAAGGTGAGACCAAAACACGAGATGAGAAAAGAGCAGGCAGAGTACTCATTAACAAAAACGCCGACTCGAAGCCTACGACCGAGGATCTCTCTTCTCGAGTGCACGGCCGAGCTACATTTTCTTCTAAGGCCCTTTTGCATCGTCGAGTCTTTTTGAAGATCCTCACATTTGTGTGCACTCTCGCTTTGTTCTAACTCAATAGCGAGGGCGCGCACGTTTGTTGGCTTCTCACAAGCTCGCCAACATAAAGACAGATAAGCATCGATAGTGACAGGAAAAACTCGACAAAGAACGCTGGATGTAACGTGTGTATTCTCTGTCTGCCGCATAATCACTGCATCTGATAAATTGGGTGATTCAAGCTGATTTGAGCTCTTTCTACAAAAGGCTGAGAGATTACAATGAAAAGGATCAACAGGAAGAAGAAAAAGTTGACATCAAGGAGAAAAAGATAAAACTTCAAACAAAAGTCAATACATAACAATTTACCTCTTCCATCAAAGAAGTCGAGGAACAACAACCATCTAATATGGTTGGTTCCTTGATTGTTTCTACCCTAGCTCTTTGGGAAGGAGCTTGGGGGCTTTCAACTGGTTTTGGATGTTCAAGGTTTTGTGGAGGAGGAGAAGTTTCGCCGCCATCAGGACGCTTCCGAAACAACCAAAGTACGAGACGTGCTCGTTCGAGCAATCTCGTCAATAGGTGCATCTTCTTCTTCATCGTCACTGTCATAAATATAGCGACAAGATAAAATAGCAATTTCAAAACATCGACAAAGGGAAAATACATTACAATTTCTCAAAGAACTTAATGAGCCGACGAGAGCAGCACCATAAAGATCCAAAGTTTCTTCCTGCATTGAGTGCAGCCTTTTTCAAGACGAGAAGTATTAGCTTTGGAGGCCCCAGAGTCGATTGCTTCATCCCTTTTCCTTTTGTTGGTGAGAGAGAAGCAAGCAGGAGATGAGCAAATGGAGCTATGTTTCATTCTCCTTTTCAAGAGAAGCCGCGCATTTATGGGAATCCTCACCCACTTTCAAAGGCTTAGAGCACTGCTGTCGTTTCTGACAATGTGCTCTGCTTCTTCGACTTCCTACCCTGGGAAGGGGAGGAAGAGAAGATAGAACAAGGACTGGGAAAATAAATAAAATCGACAAACAGTTATATTTCACTACAAGTAAAAATAGTCGACACAAAAAAATAATCGTGAAGAAGGCATAATAGAGACGAAGAACAAATACCTTGGGAAGAGGATTGGCGTGGCAAAATGGCGCAACCTTGTAAGAAGATGGAATGGTGTCCTTCTTGCTAAGCTTGAAGATTCTTCAGATTAGCTTCTCCAAATCTTTTGCGGAAAGATCCGTGGAGAGCCTTCCCACATCTTCACCAGCCGTACATCCAAAGGGATTTTTTCGAGCTTGCAGGCTGCATTCTAATCCTAAGGAAGTACGTGATTTGGATACCCGACACCTGCCACGTGTACTGGGCTCACTTGGATGCGAGTCATCAGCGCCTCTGCCGCCAATTTCTCTTCTTCTAAGCTTCAACATCCCAGAGCGGCGGGCGAAGAATTTTGGCTTCTTCCGTCAAAGGCGTATGTTGTACTCTATTGAATCCGAGCTTTCCTCGTGCAACATTGCTGCACTCACCTCTTGCGCCACTGGATGTGACCAGAAATTTGACTCAAATAATCGATCAGCTGGGATCACGATGACGACGCTAATACAGGCGACGCCGTGTTTATTACGGCCGAGGCGTAAGATGCGGGGTCACGTAGCCCAAATAGGCTGGACTCCAGAAAGCATTCGCACAATGTGATAAAGATCGACACGTGCAAGATAGAATGGGCGTCAGCCGGTGAAGCTGAAGCCCATAAACAAAGAAAAGAGCGCAGACACTCGTGGATAGGAGGGGAAAGCATCACATAAGTATTTGTCAACAAAACTAACCCTACATCTATTGAGGCTTTGGAAGTCTCGTGGGGAAGCGCATGGCATCCTTTTCTCAGAATCCTAACCTCTCTGCCACAGGTTCATCAATATAAGAAAAGTTCTGATGTACAACGTCCCCAAAATCGTCAACTAAGGGGCATTTTCTGCCGCTCATGGGCCTAACCCACGATAAGGGTCTCCGTTTGTCTAAACTCGCACAGCAAAGTCCAACGACGATTTTTTCTGTCTGTCAAGGCTAGCGCCTTTCCGCTACTGGAATCTGGACTGCTAAGGGCGTTTCCGGAGCCCGCGACCGCCGACGCTATGCAAATCGACATCGTGGCGTACGCCGTTAACTGGCGCACCCGCAACTCTGAAACCCCGTGGTGGATGGTAGGCCCACACGAGGCCGTCCACGTCTTATGCCGGGCCAGATGACATAGTTTGACCGGCCAACTATATAGCTGGCTGGTCCATTAGTTACCCTGGCCTAACCTCTAATGTTGATTGGTTAAATGGGCCTGCCCATTTAACATGTGGGGTCCCCTACAAGAATCGGCCGCAACAAAGCAAGGGACAGCTAAAACATGTGGGTCCTACTCTTCCCCACAGGCCTACCATTTAGTAAAGGGTCCACCATATGTTGATGGCCGCCCAAACAAGCTAGTGGGCACAAACACATGGTGGGTCCCACTATCCTGCTAAAGGGCCCGCCGCATTTAGTATGTGGGGTCCACCATATATCAAGTGGGCCTACTTCTTAACATGACAGTGGGTTTGCCAAAAACACAAAGGGACTCACTCCTTCCCTAAAGGGTCACTTACTTAGTATGTGGGGTCCACAATATAGCATGGTCAACACCAAGATATGGTCGGCCAAACACATGTGGGTCCCATTGCTAATGTCATTATTATGGGTCCACCATGTAGAATGGCCTACCAACAAGATAGTGCTCTGCCAAAATGCCAGGGTGGTCCCACCTTTACTATTAAAGGGTCACCATTTACCATGGGACCACCATATAGCAAGGGGGGTGACACCCACAAGTATAGGGGATCGCAGTCTTCACGGGTAGTATTACCCACCATTGATTCACACAAGTAGACAAGAATACTTGTAAGCCTTAACGAGCTGTTGTCAATTCAGCTGCACTGGAAATGCACTTGCTCACAGAGTTTATCAAAGAGGTAATAAACATGGCAATGGAAATACAACAATGTGCCAGCAAAGGAAATAAAGACAAGACAGGTGGATTATAAGAACAGTTAGGATTAAATATCAGAGGCATTGTGGACGCATTTAACTCGGGCGCGTGCTGATGAGAGAAATCATGTAATAATCAGCATGGGCATTTGCGATAATAATAAACGGTATCCAAGTACCAATCAATCAATAGGCACGTGTTCCATATTTAGTCGTACTCATGCTCACAATGAGAAACTTGCACAACATCTTCTCTCCTACCAGCCGGTGCCACGTTCTAGGGAAACTAATGATATTAAGGTACTCCTTTAATAGAGTACCGGAGCACACACTCCCGGAACACATGTGATCCTCACGCCACTACCATCCCTCCCATATCCTGACACACGGCCATTGTTCCCGACAAATGCATGTGTGTATACAACTTGGAGGTGTAAGATCATAAACAACGAATATCTTCACGAATCAATAACATGTTCACATCTGAGATCATGGCACTCGGCCCTAGTGACAAGCATTACGTATAACAAGTTGCAACAATATCATAAAAGTGACATCTACGGACACAGTACTATGCCCTAACAATCTTATGACTATTACATGACCAATCTCTATCCAACCCTACCATCCCCTTCAACACCAGCTGGGGAATTACTCAGACATGGATGGGGGAAACAGTCGGGTTACGGAGAGGCTGATGGTGATGGCTATGAAGATCTCTCCACTCCCTGCCCCATGAGAGTGCCGTAACGGAGACTGCTCCGCTGACGAGTTTCGCGATGTGGCGTCTCTCTGGAGGGTTTCGACTTCTCCCCGTTCGTTTTTAGGTCGAACCCGACAAGTAGTCCGAAGGTGGGGCACCAGAGGGGGCCACACCATAGGGCCGCTGTAACATCCCGGCCGCGCCGCTTTATGGTGTGGGGCCCTCTGCTCTCCACCTCTGCCTCTGGCCTCAGCCAATATTTTGTAAAATAGGGCCAACTAAGAAATTGTAGGATTTTCCCTAAAGTTGGATTTCTGAGACAAAAACGAGACACCAGAAAGTTCTGCTGAAAACAAGCTTTAGTCCGTGTTATTTGTATCCAAAATACACAAATTAGATAAAACAATAGCAAAGAAATTGAAAGTAGATACGCTTTGACGTATCAACTCCCCCAAGCTTAGCTTATTGCTTGTCCTCAAGCAATTCAGTTAACAATCGTAGCGATAAAAGAACTTTCACGAACACATTTGCTCATATGATGTATATATTCTCATGCTATGGCTAATACTTAAGCAGTTCATAATGAGATACATGCAAATAAGATCATCCAACAGATATGTCAATCATGGAGAAGTACCAACAATTAATAATAAGCACCATGAATCATGTATATAAACAGGATTGCAATGTTCATAAGAGAATATGATAAAGTGGTATCTCGCTTGCCGTATTTGATCGGCAAAACATAAATGCCGAGGCACCTCTGGAGTTCATAGCAAGACTAGAAGTAGTGATTGTCAAAGATAAAAGCATCAAAGTTATACCACAATCAATCATATTTTGAGACAAGCATATTATACTAAGAATGACAATATGCTCTCAAGATAGTGCTCAAAGACACGGAGACACAACATAAAAGTAAAAGATCAACCCTTCGCAGAGGGACAGGGATTAACATGCGTTAGAGCTTTTCATTTGTAAAGGAGGAGTAAATTATTTTGAGAGGTGTTTGTTGTTGCCAACGAATGGTAATGGGTACTATATCTAACTACCTCATCAACCTGACTCACAAGAGCGGCTCCTTTATTTATTTGGTTGGCAATTCTTCCAACCTTTCTTTCACAAACCATGGCTAACCGAATCCCTGGGTCCCGCCATCAATCACATACCATGAAGGAGTGCCTTTTTATTTAAGTTTTATTATGGCTGATGACACTCCCCCAACCTTTGACATTGCCATGGCTAACCGAATCCTTCGGTGCCGTCCAACAATCACAACCATGGAGGAGTGTCTATTTGCTAATTAAGTTGCTTACTGATCCCCATTGCCAGCTTCTTTTGCAAAATTATTGGATAAGCGGATGTGCCACTAGTCCATATGAGAGTCCGTCGAGAGCAAATGACAAGGTCGAAAGCTCAACACCATACTCTCATGAGCTATAAACATTAACACAAATTGAGAAGCATTTTAAATTGTTGCAGCGCATGAGAATTTACTTGAATGGTTTCTGAAATGCCATGCATAGTATTTATGGTGGCCACTTGTTAAACAACTTGGCTGTGTGTTTAAAGCACGAGCGGCGATACGCCAAGCACAAGTGAAGGCTAGCAAAAGACTAGGGAGCGACAAATCAAGAGAGCAAGAATCGTCATAATCATGCTTGCTAAAATAAAATAAATTACTGGAGGCATAAAAGTGATACAAGAACTCAAGCAATATAAATCATCGAGGCTTAATTGACTTTTAGTTCAGTCATATGCATGAGCATGTGCCATGTTGATATAAATGAATTATTCAGAGGAGGATACACCAATGCCATACTTACTTATGAATAAAATAATGCAAGCAAACATCCACGTTACATGCTACTCATATTAATAAATTGAAACTAAACATGAGAGATCATGAGCTACTAGACTCTCTCAAATAATATATACCTCACATGAACCAACTAAGCATGCCTGCATTATATATATGTACAAAAATGAAAGCAAATAGAGTCCATACCAGCCTCTCAACCACAATCGATCATTGTGAGATCGTCATTATTGCCTTTTCACTTGTGTAGCTTGATAATATGAAATGAAACCACGCTCCAGAGACACCGAGGACCATTGAACTCATGATGAACTTTTACAAACCAAAGAAGAACAGTGTCTAATATTTTTGTGTTTTCAATTAAGAACGAAACGAAAGAAAACAAGCAACAAAGTAAAATCTTTGGGTTTTCTTATAGCCAACTAACGATAGCAAATAAAGCAAACTAAGAGCAAGGAACCAAATAAACAAATGGTGAAGAGAAACAACAGGAAATATTTTTGGTCTTTTTGTGTTTTAGAAAGAAACAAAGCGAAACAAAAGAATGCAAACTAACAGAATCACATACACGTGATGATGTGAATTCAAGCATGTCCAGACAGCAGTACAGAAATCGAATTTAACAAAAATCTTCCATTGTTTAGACCTCGAAAAGTGTTCAACTAATGAGTTAGCTAACAACCTGGGGAACATGCTCAAAAATTGACAACTCAAAATAATGTGCTCCCACAAAGGCATTTAATTTTTTTGGTAACAGCATGTAATCTGTTTTTGACAAATTTCCTCAACATCATCTCCTCTCATTAGAAAAACCACTCTTAGAGACTAAACAAGTATGTACAAGTATCCAGCAACCATAATATGCAAAGATTGAGTGATGCGGTATACCTTTCCCCAAGCTTAGGCTTTTGGCCTATGGAGTTCATGCATTCCCATGGTCCCCATTATGAAGTGGTGTCTTCTGCATATGACGAAGAACGAATCTTGCCCACAGGCTGGAGGAAACGCTGGGCACGGACGGTGTAGTCAGAGAGGGCTCCTGCTGCCTTCTGAGAGTCATGTTGGGTTGTGGAATTCTCAGATTCATATGCTCTTCCACCACCTCCTTTGTTAGCGACTCATGATTGCCTCACACAATATTAAACAAACCCTCGCTGGGAAGAGGATTTCTTTCTCACTCTGGCCAAGAACAACATTTTATAGACAATATTATCTATGGTGGAGTTAGTAGCAACAAAATGATGGCTCTTCATACCAGCAATAGCTTCTTAGGGGTTAATGGTACATCATTAGGGAATCAAGAGGAATATCTAGATGTGTTAAAATGCGCAGTGCAATAGTTCCTCCAAAAATAGGCCCCCTGCTAGACAGGCGGCCAGCAATAAGAGAACCAAGATGATAAGGTGTCTCTCCAATGAGTGCAATATCCAAGAAAGCAAGATGGTAGCTAGAAATGTTACTAGTATTTTCCTACCCAAAATGCTAGTACCAATGTAATATGCGAAATACTTAATAAAGGGAGTTGAATGTTTCTTATCTTCCCCATTGATGAGCTAGTAATCATCCTCAAGATCCCCTCGATAGAGCCCAACAAGTCCCGGGTTGTCATCAATCCTCCTTGCTGTACCTAAAGATGGGCAATACCCAATGCAAAACAAAATTCTTCCAATTTTGGTAACAAGAATATCATAAATCTTGAATGTGACTGTCGGCGCTCATATTGCCTGTTGTGGAACTTGAAGCTCTCAACGAAAATCTCTGGTGAGCTCGTATTGTTCCTCTCGTTCCACGTAGGTGGCTAGGCCTGCCCTGCTGACGAGGGTGAAGAAGTCATCCAATACCCCTGCATTGGTTAAACTCATAACAAGGAAGGATGAAGCATTAGGGGCCCCTTGGTCTCCCTGGCGTCGAAGCCAGGCGCAAGGACATCCTCATTGTAGATCGCTCAATTTGAGTGGACGCCTTGAGGCTTCCACGTGCCTGGTTGTTGCTTTTGAACAACTTCCAACCTTGAATTTCTCTCATCTTCCCCTTCTGAAATTTTCAACAATCATTATAAAATTTGATTTCAAGGTTTGTAATTGAAGGGAACTACTATAGGAACTTGCTAGAGTACCAAACATGCATCAAAACTAATTTCTACCACTTAGAACAAGCATGCAAGCTCACTAAACATATTACAAGCAGGAAAATATTCAAGATATACTCAACCAAATGAAATTCTAATTGGACAATCAAAGGAGTCACATACTGTTAGAGTAAATGTGCCAAATTTCTGAGCTGAAATCTGGGCTGAGCAAGGAGATCAAAAATCACGAGTAAGTTGAGCATAAACACGAGTGAGAGAAACTTGCAACAAAGTGAGAGAGAAGAAGCAGGAGAAAGAGATGAAGAAGGGCAAGGTGGCTCACACCACATGGTACATGGCTTCTGCTGGCCGCGCTGGAACATGAGGGCACCCCCGTGCCCCCACAGGCTATCCTCCGTGCTCCTGTGTGCCTGGTTTAAAAATAGGGACTAACGGTGTAATTTCTTGTAATTTTTAGAGAACTTTTAAAAATGCACATTTCCGGGTATTAAATTAATGATTAATGCGTGCAGAAAATGATTTCTAAAATCTTAAATGACTAAAGCATATTGAAACAAAAAGTGCTACGCAAGTAAAATAAGTGAAAGGAGAGAGAAAGAAAGAATTGTTGTTTAACCCTTTTATGCAATAAAATATACTTGTTAACAAGGTTGATCAAGTCTTGCTACCAAATAAATTTTATATGACATAAGAATAAACTCAAATCAATCATGTTACCTTATATTGAATTGATATGGATCCAATCACAAGAGTTTGGTATTCTTCTTTAGGCTCATATATAGGACAATCAATGGATCCCACTTTGATAGTTTTCACATTAAAATTTGTATTGACTCCACATACTTTATCAATCCTCTTAAAAATAGACAGGGTGTTCCTTATCATCAACATTGAAAGTAACCATGCCTTGATTGCAATCACAGCCCCTGCAAGATTAAGAAAGGGTCTTCAAGAATAATGGACATATTATCATCTTCAGCATTTCCAACAACAAAACGCTATCAAGCAATGTCAGAGTAACTTGAATGTGAACATTTTCACATAAACCAATATGGATTAGCAGTAGATTTATCAGCTATTTGCAAAGATATATCAGTTAGTATCAATTTATCTAAATCAAGTCTCTTATAAAGAGAAAAAGGCATCACACTCACACCGGCTCCCAAATCACATAGAGAGTTCTAACATAATTATCCTTGATGGAACAAGGAATAGCCGGTATACCTGGGTCGCCTAACTTCTTTGGAATCTTACCATTGAAGGAGTAATTAGCGAGCATAGTGGAAATTTCCTCATTGGGGACTTTTCTTTTGTTAGTAACAATATCTTTCATATACTTTGAATAAGGAGGCAATTTAATAGCATCACTCAAAGGATTTGCAGCAATAAAGGTTTCATCCAATCATAAAATTTATTATAATGTTCCTCCTCCTTGATTTTAGTTTCTTAGCGTGAAAAGTTACTTGCTTTTGGAACTCCAAGGTTCTTCTTCATTACCATGCTTCAAGTAATAAAGTCTTCTTTAGTGTACTTTTATTTTTAGCATGCTTTTCGTGTTCTTTTTTCAATTTCTTCTTTATCTATCGTGAGTATCATTCTTATCATTATCTTCCTCATGTTCATTACCACTTTCAGTTTCAGCATCGTAAATAGAAATACTATTAGGATCATTAACAGGTTCAGAAGATTCTACAACATTCTTATGTTTCTTTTTCTTTTTCTTAGATGGAGCACTAGTTTTAATTGGTCGAGAATCTTGTTCAACTCTTTTGGGATGCCCTTCAGGATATAGAAGATCCTGGGTAGAAGCACCACCTCTAGTTGTTACTTCACAAGCATGTTTTTCTTTAGAATTATTTCCTAACAAGTCATTTTGCACTTTAGTAAGTTGATCAATTTGAGTTTGAACCATTTGAAAATGTTTAACAAGTATCTTAACATCATTGAAGGTTCTCTCCACAATATCATGAATTCACTAATAGCTCGAGAATTTCCATAAAATGATTCTCTACTCTCATATTAAAATTTTCTTGCTTAACAATATAATTATCAAATTCATCTAAGCATTGAGTAGGAGATTTTAATACGGAACATCTTCCCTAGTAAAGTGTTTAAGCGAGAGTGTACCTTAATCATGGATGAAGGGGGAACTGCCCCACATATCTCTATAGAGGTAAATTCTTCATCTCTATTATCACTCTTCTCCTTAAGAGACTCTCTTGGCTTCCCTCATATCTTCATCATTCAATTTAATCATACCCCTTTTCTTCAATATCGTTCAGGTGAGGACCAATCATCATGATTCCGCCTTATTTTAGCCAATAATTCGTCATTGCCCTGAGTTCTTTTCCCCGAAACACAACCAGCACAACTATCCGTGCCCTAGACTCAATAGTTAGTCCACTATAAAATATATCAAGTAAATCATGCTTTTCCAAATCATGGTCATTGATTAAGAGAGCAAAATCACTTCAAGCCTCGTGCAATTTCTTCCATCTTCCCGGTCAAATTATAAATTCTCTCAGCAGTCAT
>JAUUTY010001033.1:0-108557 GCA_030979885.1 Lolium multiflorum | reverse complement strand
TTCCAACTTCATTTCATATTCAAGTACTACCATTTCAACATCCAACTTTAAGTGTGTGTCACCCTACTCAAGCCATAATCCATAAGTGACATGGTTGAGTACTTCACTCACCAATAACCAATAGCTGGATCTGGAGATCCATAATCCGTAATGACTCCTACATATTCAACGATGACTTTAGTGATCGAATGAACCATTCACATACGATACCAATTCCTTTGTCACGCGACATTTTACTTGTCCGAGGTTTGACCATCGGGTATCACTTCATACCTTGTTCAACCTCGTTTCCTGAACAAGTACTCTTTACTCGTACCGTGGTATGTCATCTCTTATGATCCAATCATATGCTTGCAAGCTAATTAGACGACATTCCACCGAGAGGGCCCAGAGTATATCTATCCGTCATCGGGATGGACAAACCCCACTGTTGATCCATATGCCTCAACTCATACTTTCCGGATACTTAATCCCACCTTTATAACCACCCATTTACGCAGTGGCGTTTGATGTAATCAAAGTACTTTTCCGGTATAAGTGATTTATATGATCTCATGGTCATAAGGACTAGGTAACTATGTATCGAAAGCTTATAGCAAATAACTCTAATGACGTGATCTTATGCTACGCTTAATTGGGTGTGTCCATTACATCATTCATACAATGATATAACCTTGTTATTAATAACATCCAATGTTCATGATTATAAAACTAATCATCTATTAATCAAGTTAGTTAAGAGGTTTACTAGGGACTCTTTGTTGTTTATATATCACACATGTATCAATGTTTCAGTTAACACAATTATAGCATGGTATATAAACATTTATCATAAACATAAAGATATATAATAACTACTTTTATTATTGCCTCTTGGGCATATCTCCAACAGTCTCCCACATCCCCACCACCGTTTCCCATCAGAAATAGCCGAGCACGAGTGCCCACAAAAAAATATCGTCGTAACTTCACTATGAATGTCGCCCCAGACGCAAAAAAAAAGGGATGCAAACACGAGACTTCCCAAGAGGTCACCCATCCTAGTACTACTCTCGCCCAAGCACGTCTAACTTCGGAGTTCGATGGGATCCCGTGCTTTAGTGCTGTAAGGACTCCATCTGACATGTTATAATCATTTTTTATGCTGCCTTCCCGCACCTTGTCCGCCCTATTTTGTACCATGCCCATCCCGCTTTTCCATCCCCACCACCGTTTCCCATCAGGAAATAGCCGAGCACGAGTGCCCATAAAAAAATATCGTCGTAATTTCACTATGAATGTCGCCGCCAGACGCAAAAAAAAAGGGATGCAACACGAGGACTTCCCAGGAGGTCACCCATCCTAGTACTACTCTCGCCCGATGGGATCCGGTGCTTTAGTGCTGGTATGATCGCATCCGACATGTTATGCACTCATTTTCCTTTATGCTTGCCCCTCCCGCACCTTGTCTGCTCTATTTTGTACCATGCCCATCCCGCTTTTCCATCCCCACCACCGTTTCCCATCAGAAATAGCCGAGCACGAGCGCCCATAAAAAAATATCGTCGTAACTTCACTTGAATGTCGCCGCCAGACGCAAAAAAAAAGGGATGCAACACGAGGACTTCCCAAGAGGTCACCCATCCTAGTACTACTCTCGCCCAAGCACGCTTAACTTCGAGTTCCTCGATGGGATCCGGTATTAGTGCTGGTGTATGATCGTGATCCGACATGTTATGCACTCTATTTTTCCTTTATGCTTGGCCTCTGGTGACTTTGTCCGGCTTCTATTTTGTACTATATGCCCATCCCGCTTTTCCATCCCCACCACCGTTTCTGAAATAGCCGAGCACGAGTGCCCATAAAAAAATATCGTCGTAACTCACTATGAATGTCGCCAGACGCAAAAAAAAGGGATGCAACACGAGGACTTCCCAAGAGGTCACCCATCCTAGTACTACTCTCGCCCAAGCACGCTTAACTTCGGAGTTTTGATGGGATCCGGTGCTTTAGTGCTGGTATGATCGCATCCGACATGTTATGCACTCATTTTCCTTTATGCTTGCCCCTCCCGCACCTTGTCTCCTCTATTTTGTACCATGCCCATCCCGCTTTTCCATCCCCACCACCGTTTCCCATCAGAAATAGCCGAGCACGAATGCCCATAAAAAAATATCGTCGTAACTTCACTATATGTCGCCGACGCAAAAAAAGGGGATGCAACACGAGGACTTCCTAGGAGGTCACCCATCCTAGTACTACTTTCGCCCAAGCACGCTTAACTTCGGAGTTCTGATGGGATCCGGTGCTTTAGTGCTGGTATGATCGCATCCGACATGTTATGCACTCATTTTCCTTTATGCTTGCCCCTCCCGCACCTTGTCTGCTTTATTTTGTACCATGCCCATCCCGCTTTTCCATCCCCACCACCGTTTCCCATCAGAAATAGCCGAGCACAAAAAAAAATATCGTCGTAACTCACTATGAATGTCGCCGTCAGACGCAAAAAAGGGATGCAACACGAGGGACTTCCCAGAGGTCACCCATCCTAGTACTACTCTCGCCTAAGCACGCTTAACTTCGGAGTTCTGATGGGATCCGGTGCTTTAGTGCTGGTATGATCGCATCCGACATGTTATGCACTCATTTTCCTTTATGCTTGCCCCTCCCGCACCTTGTCTGCCCTATTTTGTACCATGCCCATCCCGCTTTTCCATCCCCACCACCCGTTTCCCCATCGTAAATAGCCGAGCACGCAGTGCCCATAAAAATATCGTCAGAATTTCACTCATGAATGTCGCCGCGTAGCGCAAAAAGGGATGCAACACGAGGACTTCCTAGGAGGTCACCCATCCTAGTACTACTCTCACCCAAGCACCTTCGGAGTTCGATGGGATCCGGTGCTTTAGTGCTAGTATGATCGCATCCGACATGTTATGCACTCATTTTCCTTTATGCTTGCCCCTCCCGCACCTTGTCTGCTCTATTTTGTACCATGCCCATCCCTCTTTTCCATCCCCACCACCGTTTCCCATCTATCAGAAATAGCCGAGCACGAGTGCCCATAAAAAAATATCGTCGTAACTTCACTATGAATGTCGCCGCCAGACGCAAAAAAAAAGGATGCAACACGAGGACTTCCCAGGAGGTCACCCATCCTAGTACTACTCTCGCCCAAGCACGCTTAACTTCTGAGTTCTTGATGGGATCCGTGCTTTAGTGCTGGTATGATCGCATCCGACATGTTATGCACTCATTTTCCTTTATGCTTGCCCCTCCCGCACCTTGTCTGCTATATTTTGTACCATGCCCATCCCGCTTTTCCATCCCCACCACCGTTTCCCATCAGAAATAGCCGAGCATGAGTGCCCATAAAAAAATATCGTCATAACTTCACTATGAAACAGCCGCCGCGACAAAGAAAAAGGGATGCAACACGAGGACTTCCCAGGAGGTCACCCATCCTAGTACTACTCTCGCCCAAGCACGCTTAACTCGGAGTTCTGATGGGATCCGGTGCTTTAGTGCTGGTATGATCGCATCCGAGCACCATGCACTCATTTTCCTTTATGCTTGCCCCTCCCGCACCTTGTCTGCCTCTATTTTGTACCATGCCCATCCCGTTTCCATCCTAAACGACCGTTTCCCATCGAAGAGTTTGTTACCAGTGCCCATAAAAATATCGTTTGAACTTCACTGCGACTGCCGCCGCACGCAAAAAGTACGCAACACGAGGATTTCCTGTGAGGTCACCCATCTCCAAGACTACTCTCGCCAAGCACGCTTAACTTCGGAGTTCTGATGGGATCCGGTGCTTTAGTGCTATAGTGCTGGTATGATCGCATCCGACATGTTATGCACTCATTTTCCTTTATGCTTGCCCCTCCCGCACCCTGTCTGCTCTATTTTGTACCATGCCCATCCCGCTTTTCCATCCCCACCACCGTTTCCAATCAGAAATAGCCGAGCACGAGTGCCCATAAAAAAATATCGTCGTAACTTCACTATGAATGTCGCCGCCAGAACAAAAAAAGGGATGCAACACGAGGACTTTCCAGGAGGTCACCCATCCTAGTACTACTCTCGCCCAAGCACGCTTAACTTCGGAGTTCATCCGGTGCTTTAGTGCTGGTATGATCGCATCCGACATGTTATGCACTCATTTTCCTTTATGTTTGCCCCTCCCGCACCTTGTCTGCTCTATTTTGTACCATGCCCATCCCGCTTTTCCATCCCCACCACCGTTTCCCATCAGAAATAGCCGAGCACGAGTGCCCATAAAAAAACATCGTCGTAACTTCACTATGAATGTCGCCGCCAGACGCAAAAAAAGGGATGCAACACGAGGACTTCCCAGGAGGTCACCCATCCTAGTACTACTCTCGCCCAAGCACAACTTCGGAGTTCTGATGGGATCCGGTGCTTTAGTGCTGGTATGATCGCATCCAACATGTTATGCACTCATTTTCCTTTATGCTTGCCCCTCCCGCACTTTGTCTGCTCTATTTTGTACCATGCCCATCCCGCTTTTCCATCCCCACCACCGTTTCCCATCAGAAATAGCCGAGCACGAGTGCCCATAAAAAAATATCGTCGTAACCTCACTATGAATGTCGCCAGATGCAAAAAAAAAGGGATGCAACACGAGGACTTCCCAAGAGGTCACCCATCCTAGTACTACTCTCGCCCAAGCACGCTTAACTTCGGAGTTCTGATGGGATCCGGTGCTTTAGTGCTGGTTGATCGCATCCGATATGTTATGCACTCATTTTCCTTTATGCTTGCCCCTCCCGCACCTTGTCTTCTATTTTGTACCATGCCCATCCCGCTTTTCCATCCCCACCACCGTTTCCCATCAGAAATAGCCGAGCACGAGTGCCCATAAAAAAATATCGTCGTAACTTCACTATTAATGTCGCCGCCAGATGCAAAAAAAAGGGATGCAACACGAGGACTTCCCAGGAGGTCACCCATCCTAGTACTACTCTCGCCCAAGCACGCTTAACTTCGGAGTTCTGATGGGATCCGGTGCTTTAGTGCTGGTATGATCGCATCCGACATGTTATGCACTCATTTTCCTTTTGCCCCTTGATACGTCTCCAATATTTTGTACCATGCCCATCCTGGCTTTTTCCATCCCCACCACCGTTTCCCATCAGAAATAGCCGAGCACGAGTGCCCATAAAAAATATCGTCGTAACTTCACTATGAATGTCGCCGCAAAAAAAGGGATGCAACACGAGGACTTCCCAGGAGGTCACCAATCCTAGTACTACTCTCGCCCATGCACGCTTAAGAGGTTCGATGATTCGGTGTTTAGTGCTGGCATGATCGCATCCGACATGTTATGCACTCATTTTCCTTTATGCTTGCTCCCTCCCGCACCTTGTCCGCTTCTATTTGTACCATGCCCATCCCGCTTTTCATCCCCACCACCGTTTCCCATCGTAAATAGCCGCACGAGTGCCTATAAAATATCGTCAGAATTTCACTATGAATGTCGGCGCGCACGCAAAAGGGAGTAACACGAGACTTTCAGAGGTCACCCATCCTAGTACTACTCTCGCCCAAGCACGCCTTTAACTTCGGAGTTCTGATGGGATCCGGTGCTTTAGTGCTGGTATGATCATCCGACATGTTATGCACTCATTTTCCTTTATGCTTGCCTCTTCACGCACCTTGTTCCGCTTCTATTTTGTACCATGCCATCCCGCTTCCATCCCTTTTCTTTACCCACTGGGGTTTCCCCATCGGGGAAGAAGGAGCACCTAGTGCCTATAAAAAAATATCAGCGTAATCACTATGAATGTCGCGCCGTACGCAAAAAAAGGGATGCAACACGAGAACTTCCCAAGAGGTCACCCATCCTAGTACTCACTCGCCCAAGCACGCCAACTTGAGTCTGATAATCCAAAGCGAAGGCTGTGATGTCGCATCCGACATGTTATGCACTCATTTTCCTTTATGCTTGCCCCTCCCGCACCTTGTCTGCTCTATTTTGTACCATGCCCATCCCGCTTTTCCATCCCCACCCCCGTTTCCCATCAGAAATAGCCGAGCACGAGTGCCCATAAAAAAATATCGTCGTAACTTTACTATGAATGTCGCCGCCAGACGCAAAAAAAAGGGATGCAACACGAGGACTTCCTAGGAGGTCACCCATCCTAGTACTACTCTCGCCCAAGCACGCTTAACTTCGGAGTTCTGATGGGATCCGGTGCTTTAGTGCTGGTATGATCACATCCGACATGTTATGCACTCATTTTCCTTTATGCTTGCCCCTCCCACACCTTGTCTGCTCTATTTTGTACCCATCCCGCTTTTCCATCCCCACCACCGTTTCCCATCAGAAATAGTCGAGCACGAGTGCCCATAAAAAAATATCGTCGTAACTTCACTATGAATGTCGGCCACGCACGCAAAAGTGGGGATGCAACACGAGGACTTCCCAAGAGGTCACCCATCCTAGTACTACTCGCCCAAGCACGCTTAACTCCGGAGTTCTGATGGGATCCGGTGCTTTAGTGCTGGTATGATCGCATCCGACATGTTATGCACTCATTTTCCTTTATGCTTGCCCCTCCCGCACCTTTTCTGCTCTATTTTGTACCATGCCCATCCCGCTTCATCCCCACCACCGTTTCCCCATCGAAATAGCCGGAGCACCAGTGCTCATAAAAATATCGTCAGAATTGCCACTCATGAATGTCGCCGCAAGACGAAAAAGGGATGCAAATGTTTCCAGGTCTTCCCGTGAGGTCACCCATCCTCAGTACTACTCTCGCCTCAATACGTTTTAATCAAGTGGAGTTCCCCATGGGATCCTATGTTTAGTGTCGGTATGATCGCATCCGATATGTTATGCACTCATTTTCCTTTATGCTTGCCCCTCCCGCACCTTGTCTGCTCTATTTTGTACCATGCCCATCCTGCCTATCCCCACCACCGTTTCCCATCAGAAATAGCCGAGCACGAGTGCCCATAAAAAAATATCGTCGTAACTTCACTATGAATGTCGCCGCCAGAAGCGCAAAAAAAAGGGATGCAACACGAGAACTTCCCAGGAGGTCACCCATCCTAGTACTACTCTCGCCCAAGCGCTTAACTTCGGAGTTCTGATGGGATCCGGTGCTTTAGTGCTGGTATGATCGCATCCAACATGTTATGCACTCATTTTCCTTTATGCTTGCCCCTCCCGCACCTTGTCTGCTCTATTTTGTACCATGCTCATCCCGCTTTTCCATCCCCACCACCGTTTCCCATCAGAAATAGCCGAGCACGAGTGCCCATAAAAAATATCGTCGTAACTTCACTATGAATGTCGCCGCCAGACGCAAAAAAAAGGGGGATGCAACACGAGGACTCCCCAGGAGGTCACCCATCCTAGCACTACTCTCGCCCAAGCACGCTTAACTTCGGAGTTCTGATGGGATCCGGTGCTTTAGTGCTGGTATGATCGCATCCAACATGTTATGCACTCATTTTCCTTTATGCTTGCCCCTCCCGCACCTTGTCTGCTCTATTTTGTACCATGCCCATCCCGCTTTTCCATCCCCACCACCGTTTCCCATCAGAAAAGCCGAGCACGAGTGCCCACAAAAAAATATCGTCGTAACTTCACTATGAATGTCGCCGCCAGACGCAAAAAAAAAGGGATGCAACACGAGGACTCCCCAGGAGGTCACCCATCCTCGTACTACTCTCGCCCAAGCACGCTTAACTTCGGAGTTCTGATGGGATCCGTGCTTTAGTGCTGGTATGATCGCATCCGACATGTTATGCACTCATTTTCCTTTATGCTTGCCCCTCCCGCACTTTGTCTCGGCTTATTTGTACCTATATGCCCAACTCGTTTTTCCATCCTGCACCACCGTTTCATCGAAATAGGCTTGTTACCCAGTGCTCATAAAAATATCGTCGAATTTCACTATTAATGTCGCCACAGACGTGATGGGAATACTAGATCTCTCAGAGGTCACCCATCCTAGTACTACTCGCCCAAGCACGCTTAACTTCTAGGCTCATGGGATTCTGCTTTAGTGCTGGTATGATCGCATCCGACATGTTATGCACTCATTTTCCTTTATGCTTGCCCTCCCGCACCTTGTCTGCTCTATTTTGTACCATGCCCATCCCGCTTTTCCATCCCCCCCACCGTTTCCCATCAGAAATAGCCGAGCACGAGTGCCCATAAAAATATCATCGTAACTTCACTATGAATGTCGCCGCCAGACGCAAAAAAAAAGGGATGCAACACGAGGACTTCCCAAGAGGTCACCCATCCTAGTACTACTCTCGCTGTGCACGCTTAACTTCGAGTTCTCATGGATTCCAAAAGCAGTGTTATATTGATCGATCCACATGTTACACTCTATTTCTTCTTAAGGCCACCTTCCCGCACCTTTGTCTGCCGATTTGTACCATGCCCATCCCGCTTTTCCATCCCCACCACCGTTTCCCATCAAAAGCCAGCACGAGGCTCATAAAAATACGCGTAACTTCACCATGAATGTCGCCGCGTACGCAAAAAAAAAGGGATGCAACATTTGAAAATTTCCAGAGGTCACCCATCCTAGTGTTTACTTCGCCGTTGTCTTTTTGAACTCTGAGTTCTCGATGGATCCGTGTTGGTGCTGGTAAGACTCTATCCGACATGTTATGTACTCATTTTCCTTTATGCTTGCCCCTCCCGCACCTTGTCTGCTCTATTTTGCACCATGCCCATCCCGCTTCATCCCCACCACCGTTTCCCCTCGAAATAGCCGAGCACGAGTGCCCATAAAAAAATATCGTCGTAACTCCATGAATGTCGCCGTCAGACGCAAAAAAGGGATGCAACACTGAGGACTTCCCAGGAGGCTCATCCTAGTACTACTCTCGCTCACACGCTTAACTCGAGTTCTGATGGGATCCGTGCTTTAGTGCTGGTATGATCGCATCCGACATGTTATGCACTCATTTTTCTTTATGCTTGCCCCTCCCGCACCTTGTCTGCTCTATTTTGTACCATGCCCATCCCGCTTTTCCATCCCCACCACCGTTTCCCATCAGAAATAGCCGAGCACGAGTGCCCATAAAAAATATCGTCGTAACTTCACTATGAATGTCGCCGCAAAAAAAAAAAAAAGGGATGCAACACGAGGACTTCCCAGGAGTCACCCATCCTAGTACTACTTCGCCCAACGCTTAACTTAGTTCGATGGGATCCTTTAGTGCTGGTATGATCGCATCCCACATGTTATGCACTCATTTTCCTTTTGTACTTCTCTCCACACTTTGTCTGCTCTATTTTGTACCATGCCCATCCCGCTTTTCCATCCCCACCACCGTTTCCCATCAGAAATAGCCGAGCACAAGTGCCCATAAAAAAATATCGTCGTAACTTCACTATGAATGTCGCCGCCAGACAAAAAAAAAGGGATGCAACACGAGGACTTCCCAGGAGGTCACCCATCCTAGTACTACTCTCGCCCAAGCACGCTTAACTTCGGAGTTCTGATGGGATCCGGTGCTTTAGTGCTGGTATGATCGCATCCGACATGTTATGCACTCATTTTCCTTTATGCTTGCCCCTCCCGCACCTTGTCTGCTCTATTTTGTACCATGCCCATCCCGCTTTTCCATCCCCACCACCGTTTCCCATCAGAAATAGCCGAGCACGAGTGCCCATAAAAAAATATCGTCGTAACTTCACTATGAATGTCGCCGCAAGAAAAAAAAGGGATGCAACACGAGGACTTCCCAGGAGGTCACCCATCCTAGTACTACTCTCGCCCAAGCACGCTTAACTTCGGAGTTCTGATGGGATCCGGTGCTTTAGTGCTGGTATGATCGCATCCGACATGTTATGCACTCATTTTCCTTTATGCTTGCCCCTCCCGCACCTTGTCTGCTCTATTTTGTACCATGCCCATCCCGCTTTTCCATCCCCACCACCGTTTCCCATCAGAAATAGCCGAGCACGAGTGCCCATAAAAAAATATCGTCGTAACTTCACTATGAATGTCGCCGCCAGAAAAAAAAAAGGGATGCAACACGAGGACTTCCCGGGAGGTCACCCATCCTAGTACTACTCTCGCCCAAGCACGCTTAACTTCGGAGTTCTGATGGGATCCGGTGCTTTAGTGCTGGTATGATCGCATCCGACATGTTATGCACTCATTTTCCTTTATGCTTGCCCCTCCCGCACCTTGTCTGCTCTATTTTGTACCATGCCCATCCCGCTTTTCCATCCCCACCACCGTTTCCCATCAGAAATAGCCGAGCACGAGTGCCCATAAAAAAATATCGTCGTAACTTCACTATGAATGTCGCCGCCAGACGCAAAAAAAGGGATGCAACACGAGGACTTCCCAGGAGGTCACCCATCCTAGTACTACTCTCGCCCAAGCACGCTTAACTTCGGAGTTCTGATGGGATCCGGTGCTTTAGTGCTGGTATGATCGCATCCGACATGTTATGCACTCATTTTCCTTTATGCTTGCCCCTCCCGCACCTTGTCTGCTCTATTTTGTACCATGCCCATCCCGCTTTTCCATCCCCACCACCGTTTCCCATCAGAAATAGCCGAGCACGAGTGCCCATAAAAAAATATCGTCGTAACTTCACTATGAATGTCGCCGCCAGACGCAAAAAAAAGGGATGCAACACGAGGACTTCCCAGGAGGTCACCCATCCTAGTACTACTCTCGCCCAAGCACGCTTAACTTCGGAGTTCTGATGGGATCCGGTGCTTTAGTGCTGGTATGATCGCATCCGACATGTTATGCACTCATTTTCCTTTATGCTTGCCCCTCCCGCACCTTGTCTGCTCTATTTTGTACCATGCCCATCCCGCTTTTCCATCCCCACCACCGTTTCCCATCAGAAATAGCCGAGCACGAGTGCCCATAAAAAATATCGTCGTAACTTCACTATGAATGTCGCCGCCAGACGCAAAAAAAAGGGATGCAACACGAGGACTTCCCAAGAGGTCACCCATCCTAGTACTACTCTCGCCAAGCACGCTTAACTTCGGAGTTCTGATGGGATCCGGTGCTTTAGTGCTGGTATGATCGCATCCGACATGTTATGCACTCATTTTCCTTTATGCTTGCCCCTCCCGCACCTTGTCTGCTCTATTTTGTACCATGCCCATCCCGCTTTTCCATCCCCACCACCGTTTCCCATCAGAAATAGCCGAGCACGAGTGCCCATAAAAAATATCGTCGTAACTTCACTATGAATGTCGCCGCCAGACGCAAAAAAAAGGGATGCAACACGAGGACTTCCCAGGAGGTCACCCATCCTAGTACTACTCTCGCCCAAGCACGCTTAACTTCGGAGTTCTGATGGGATCCGGTGCTTTAGTGCTGGTATGATCGCATCCGACATGTTATGCACTCATTTTCCTTTATGCTTGCCCCTCCCGCACCTTGTCTGCTCTATTTTGTACCATGCCCATCCCGCTTTTCCATCCCCACCACCGTTTCCCATCAGAAATAGCCGAGCACGAGTGCCCATAAAAAATATCGTCGTAACTTCACTATGAATGTCGCCGCGACGCAAAAAAGGGATGCAACACGAGGACTTCCCAGGAGGTCACCCATCCTAGTACTACTCTCGCCCAAGCACGCTTAACTTCGGAGTTCTGATGGGATCCGGTGCTTTAGTGCTGGTATGATCGCATCCGACATGTTATGCACTCATTTTCCTTTATGCTTGCCCCTCCCGCACCTTGTCTGCTCTATTTTGTACCATGCCCATCCCGCTTTTCCATCCCCACCACCGTTTCCCATCAGAAATAGCCGAGCACGAGTGCCCATAAAAAAATATCGTCGTAACTTCACTATGAATGTCGCCGCCAGACGCAAAAAAGGGATGCAACACGAGGACTTCCCAGGAGGTCACCCATCCTAGTACTACTCTCGCCCAAGCACGCTTAACTTCGGAGTTCTGATGGGATCCGGTGCTTTAGTGCTGGTATGATCGCATCCGACATGTTATGCACTCATTTTCCTTTATGCTTGCCCCTCCCGCACCTTGTCTGCTCTATTTTGTACCATGCCCATCCCGCTTTTCCATCCCCACCACCGTTTCCCATCAGAAATAGCCGAGCACGAGTGCCCATAAAAAAATATCGTCGTAACTTCACTATGAATGTCGCCGCAAAAAAAAGGGATGCAACACGAGGACTTCCCAGGAGGTCACCCATCCTAGTACTACTCTCGCCCAAGCACGCTTAACTTCGGAGTTCTGATGGGATCCGGTGCTTTAGTGCTGGTATGATCGCATCCGACATGTTATGCACTCATTTTCCTTTATGCTTGCCCCTCCCGCACCTTGTCTGCTCTATTTTGTACCATGCCCATCCCGCTTTTCCATCCCCACCACCGTTTCCCATCAGAAATAGCCGAGCACGAGTGCCCATAAAAAAATATCGTCGTAACTTCACTATGAATGTCGCCGCCAGACGCAAAAAAAAGGGATGCAACACGAGGACTTCCCAGGAGGTCACCCATCCTAGTACTACTCTCGCCCAAGCACGCTTAACTTCGGAGTTCTGATGGGATCCGGTGCTTTAGTGCTGGTATGATCGCATCCGACATGTTATGCACTCATTTTCCTTTATGCTTGCCCCTCCCGCACCTTGTCTGCTCTATTTTGTACCATGCCCATCCCGCTTTTCCATCCCCACCACCGTTTCCCATCAGAAATAGCCGAGCACGAGTGCCCATAAAAAAATATCGTCGTAACTTCACTATGAATGTCGCCGCCAGACGCAAAAAAAAAGGGATGCAACACGAGGACTTCCCAGGAGGTCACCCATCCTAGTACTACTCTCGCCCAAGCACGCTTAACTTCGGAGTTCTGATGGGATCCGGTGCTTTAGTGCTGGTATGATCGCATCCGACATGTTATGCACTCATTTTCCTTTATGCTTGCCCCTCCCGCACCTTGTCTGCTCTATTTTGTACCATGCCCATCCCGCTTTTCCATCCCCACCACCGTTTCCCATCAGAAATAGCCGAGCACGAGTGCCCATAAAAAAATATCGTCGTAACTTCACTATGAATGTCGCCGCCAGACGCAAAAAAAAAGGGATGCAACACGAGGACTTCCCAGGAGGTCACCCATCCTAGTACTACTCTCGCCCAAGCACGCTTAACTTCGGAGTTCTGATGGGATCCGGTGCTTTAGTGCTGGTATGATCGCATCCGACATGTTATGCACTCATTTTCCTTTATGCTTGCCCCTCCCGCACCTTGTCTGCTCTATTTTGTACCATGCCCATCCCGCTTTTCCATCCCCACCACCGTTTCCCATCAGAAATAGCCGAGCACGAGTGCCCATAAAAAAATATCGTCGTAACTTCACTATGAATGTCGCCGCCAGACGCAAAAAAAGGGATGCAACACGAGGACTTCCCAGGAGGTCACCCATCCTAGTACTACTCTCGCCCAAGCACGCTTAACTTCGGAGTTCTGATGGGATCCGGTGCTTTAGTGCTGGTATGATCGCATCCGACATGTTATGCACTCATTTTCCTTTATGCTTGCCCTCCCGCACCTTGTCTGCTCTATTTTGTACCATGCCCATCCCGCTTTTCCATCCCCACCACCGTTTCCCATCAGAAATAGCCGAGCACGAGTGCCCATAAAAAAATATCGTCGTAACTTCACTATGAATGTCGCCGCCAGACGCAAAAAAAAGGGATGCAACACGAGGACTTCCCAGGAGGTCACCCATCCTAGTACTACTCTCGCCCAAGCACGCTTAACTTCGGAGTTCTGATGGGATCCGGTGCTTTAGTGCTGGTATGATCGCATCCGACATGTTATGCACTCATTTTCCTTTATGCTTGCCCCTCCCGCACCTTGTCTGCTCTATTTTGTACCATGCCCATCCCGCTTTTCCATCCCCACCACCGTTTCCCATCAGAAATAGCCGAGCACGAGTGCCCATAAAAAATATCGTCGTAACTTCACTATGAATGTCGCCGCCAGACGCAAAAAAAAGGGATGCAACACGAGGACTTCCCAGGAGGTCACCCATCCTAGTACTACTCTCGCCCAAGCACGCTTAACTTCGGAGTTCTGATGGGATCCGGTGCTTTAGTGCTGGTATGATCGCATCCGACATGTTATGCACTCATTTTCCTTTATGCTTGCCCCTCCCGCACCTTGTCTGCTCTATTTTGTACCATGCCCATCCCGCTTTTCCATCCCCACCACCGTTTCCCATCAGAAATAGCCGAGCACGAGTGCCCATAAAAAAATATCGTCGTAACTTCACTATGAATGTCGCCGCCAGACGCAAAAAAAAGGGATGCAACACGAGGACTTCCCAGGAGGTCACCCATCCTAGTACTACTCTCGCCCAAGCACGCTTAACTTCGGAGTTCTGATGGGATCCGGTGCTTTAGTGCTGGTATGATCGCATCCGACATGTTATGCACTCATTTTCCTTTATGCTTGCCCCTCCCGCACCTTGTCTGCTCTATTTTGTACCATGCCCATCCCGCTTTTCCATCCCCACCACCGTTTCCCATCAGAAATAGCCGAGCACGAGTGCCCATAAAAAAATATCGTCGTAACTTCACTATGAATGTCGCCGCCAGACGCAAAAAAAAGGGATGCAACACGAGGACTTCCCAGGAGGTCACCCATCCTAGTACTACTCTCGCCCAAGCACGCTTAACTTCGGAGTTCTGATGGGATCCGGTGCTTTAGTGCTGGTATGATCGCATCCGACATGTTATGCACTCATTTTCCTTTATGCTTGCCCCTCCCGCACCTTGTCTCTCTATTTTGTACCATGCCCATCCCGCTTTTCCATCCCCACCACCGTTTCCCATCAGAAATAGCCGAGCACGAGTGCCCATAAAAAATATCGTCGTAACTTCACTATGAATGTCGCCGCCAGACGCAAAAAAAAGGGATGCAACACGAGGACTTCCCAGGAGGTCACCCATCCTAGTACTACTCTCGCCCAAGCACGCTTAACTTCGGAGTTCTGATGGGATCCGGTGCTTTAGTGCTGGTATGATCGCATCCGACATGTTATGCACTCATTTTCCTTTATGCTTGCCCCTCCCGCACCTTGTCTGCTCTATTTTGTACCATGCCCATCCCGCTTTTCCATCCCCACCACCGTTTCCCATCAGAAATAGCCGAGCACGAGTGCCCATAAAAAAATATCGTCGTAACTTCACTATGAATGTCGCCGCCAGAAAAAAAAGGGATGCAACACGAGGACTTCCCAGGAGGTCACCCATCCTAGTACTACTCTCGCCCAAGCACGCTTAACTTCGGAGTTCTGATGGGATCCGGTGCTTTAGTGCTGGTATGATCGCATCCGACATGTTATGCACTCATTTTCCTTTATGCTTGCCCCTCCCGCACCTTGTCTGCTCTATTTTGTACCATGCCCATCCCGCTTTTCCATCCCCACCACCGTTTCCCATCAGAAATAGCCGAGCACGAGTGCCCATAAAAAATATCGTCGTAACTTCACTATGAATGTCGCCGCCAGACGCAAAAAAAACACGAGGACTTCCCAGGAGGTCACCCATCCTAGTACTACTCTCGCCCAAGCACGCTTCGGAGTTCTGATGGGATCCGGTGCTTTAGTGCTGGTATGATCGCATCCGACATGTTATGCACTCATTTTCCTTTATGCTTGCCCCTCCCGCACCTTGTCTGCTCTATTTTGTACCATGCCCATCCCGCTTTTCCATCCCCACCACCCATCAGAAATAGCCGAGCACGAGTGCCCATAAAAAAATATCGTCGTAACTTCACTATGAATGTCGCCGCCAGACGCAAAAAAGGGATGCAACACGAGGACTTCCCAGGAGGTCACCCATCCTAGTACTACTCTCGCCCAAGCACGCTTAACTTCGGAGTTCTGATGGGATCCGGTGCTTTAGTGCTGGTATGATCGCATCCGACATGTTATGCACTCATTTTCCTTTATGCTTGCCCCTCCCGCACCTTGTCTGCTCTATTTTGTACCATGCCCATCCCGCTTTTCCATCCCCACCACCGTTTCCCATCAGAAATAGCCGAGCACGAGTGCCCATAAAAAAATATCGTAACTTCACTATGAATGTCGCCAGACGCAAAAAAAGGGATGCAACACGAGGACTTCCCAGGAGGTCACCCATCCTAGTACTACTCTCGCCCAACGCTTCGGAGTTCTGATGGGATCCGGTGCTTTAGTGCTGGTATGATCGCATCCGACATGTTATGCACTCATTTTCCTTTATGCTTGCCCCTCCCGCACCTTGTCTGCTCTATTTTGTACCATGCCCATCCCGCTTTTCCATCCCCACCACCGTTTCCCATCAGAAATAGCCGAGCACGAGTGCCCATAAAAAATATCGTCGTAACTTCACTATGAATGTCGCCGCCGACGCAAAAAAAAGGGATGCAACACGAGGACTTCCCAGGAGGTCACCCATCCTAGTACTACTCTCGCCCAAGCACGCTTAACTTCGGAGTTCTGATGGGATCCGGTGCTTTAGTGCTGGTATGATCGCATCCGACATGTTATGCACTCATTTTCCTTTATGCTTGCCCCTCCCGCACCTTGTCTGCTCTATTTTGTACCATGCCCATCCCGCTTTTCCATCCCCACCACCGTTTCCCATCAGAAATAGCCGAGCACGAGTGCCCATAAAAAAATATCGTCGTAACTTCACTATGAATGTCGCCGCCAGACGCAAAAAAAAGGGATGCAACACGAGGACTTCCCAGGAGGTCACCCATCCTAGTACTACTCTCGCCCAAGCACGCTTAACTTCGGAGTTCTGATGGGATCCGGTGCTTTAGTGCTGGTATGATCGCATCCGACATGTTATGCACTCATTTTCCTTTATGCTTGCCCCTCCCGCACCTTGTCTGCTCTATTTTGTACCATGCCCATCCCGCTTTTCCATCCCCACCACCGTTTCCCATCAGAAATAGCCGAGCACGAGTGCCCATAAAAAAATATCGTCGTAACTTCACTATGAATGTCGCCGCCAGACGCAAAAAAAAGGGATGCAACACGAGGACTTCCAGGAGGTCACCCATCCTAGTACTACTCTCGCCCAAGCACGCTTAACTTCGGAGTTCTGATGGGATCCGGTGCTTTAGTGCTGGTATGATCGCATCCGACATGTTATGCACTCATTTTCCTTTATGCTTGCCCCTCCCGCACCTTGTCTGCTCTATTTTGTACCATGCCCATCCCGCTTTTCCATCCCCACCACCGTTTCCCATCAGAAATAGCCGAGCACGAGTGCCCATAAAAAAATATCGTCGTAACTTCACTATGAATGTCGCCGCCAGACGCAAAAAAAAGGGATGCAACACGAGGACTTCCCAGGAGGTCACCCATCCTAGTACTACTCTCGCCCAAGCACGCTTAACTTCGGAGTTCTGATGGGATCCGGTGCTTTAGTGCTGGTATGATCGCATCCGACATGTTATGCACTCATTTTCCTTTATGCTTGCCCCTCCCGCACCTTGTCTGCTCTATTTTGTACCATGCCCATCCCGCTTTTCCATCCCCACCACCGTTTCCCATCAGAAATAGCCGAGCACGAGTGCCCATAAAAAAATATCGTCGTAACTTCACTATGAATGTCGCCGCCAGACGCAAAAAAAAGGGATGCAACACGAGGACTTCCCAGGAGGTCACCCATCCTAGTACTACTCTCGCCCAAGCACGCTTAACTTCGGAGTTCTGATGGGATCCGGTGCTTTAGTGCTGGTATGATCGCATCCGACATGTTATGCACTCATTTTCCTTTATGCTTGCCCCTCCCGCACCTTGTCTGCTCTATTTTGTACCATGCCCATCCCGCTTTTCCATCCCCACCACCGTTTCCCATCAGAAATAGCCGAGCACGAGTGCCCATAAAAAAATATCGTCGTAACTTCACTATGAATGTCGCCGCCAGACGCAAAAAAAAAAAGAGGATCCCAGGAGGTCACCCATCCTAGTACTACTCTCGCCCAAGCACGCTTAACTTCGGAGTTCTGATGGGATCCGGTGCTTTAGTGCTGGTATGATCGCATCCGACATGTTATGCACTCATTTTCCTTTATGCTTGCCCCTCCCGCACCTTGTCTGCTCTATTTTGTACCATGCCCATCCCGCTTTTCCATCCCCACCACCGTTTCCCATCAGAAATAGCCGAGCACGAGTGCCCATAAAAAAATATCGTCGTAACTTCACTATGAATGTCGCCAGACGCAAAAAAAGGGATGCAACACGAGGACTTCCCAGGAGGTCACCCATCCTAGTACTACTCTCGCCCAAGCACGCTTAACTTCGGAGTTCTGATGGGATCCGGTGCTTTAGTGCTGGTATGATCGCATCCGACATGTTATGCACTCATTTTCCTTTATGCTTGCCCCTCCCGCACCTTGTCTGCTCTATTTTGTACCATGCCCATCCCGCTTTTCCATCCCCACCACCGTTTCCCATCAGAAATAGCCGAGCACGAGTGCCCATAAAAAATATCGTCGTAACTTCACTATGAATGTCGCCGCCAGACGCAAAAAAAAGGGATGCAACACGAGGACTTCCAGGAGGTCACCCATCCTAGTACTACTCGCCCAAGCACGCTTAACTTCGGAGTTCTGATGGGATCCGGTGCTTTAGTGCTGGTATGATCGCATCCGACATGTTATGCACTCATTTTCCTTTATGCTTGCCCCTCCCGCACCTTGTCTGCTCTATTTTGTACCATGCCCATCCCGCTTTTCCATCCCCACCACCGTTTCCCATCAGAAATAGCCGAGCACGAGTGCCCATAAAAAAATATCGTCGTAACTTCACTATGAATGTCGCCGCCAGACGCAAAAAAAAGGGATGCAACACGAGGACTTCCCAGGAGGTCACCCATCCTAGTACTACTCTCGCCCAAGCACGCTTAACTTCGGAGTTCTGATGGGATCCGGTGCTTTAGTGCTGGTATGATCGCATCCGACATGTTATGCACTCATTTTCCTTTATGCTTGCCCCTCCCGCACCTTGTCTGCTCTATTTTGTACCATGCCCATCCCGCTTTTCCATCCCCACCACCGTTTCCCATCAGAAATAGCCGAGCACGAGTGCCCATAAAAAAATATCGTCGTAACTTCACTATGAATGTCGCCGAGAAAAAAAAAGGGATGCAACACGAGGACTTCCCAGGAGGTCACCCATCCTAGTACTACTCTCGCCCAAGCACGCTTAACTTCGGAGTTCTGATGGGATCCGGTGCTTTAGTGCTGGTATGATCGCATCCGACATGTTATGCACTCATTTTCCTTTATGCTTGCCCCTCCCGCACCTTGTCTGCTCTATTTTGTACCATGCCCATCCCGCTTTTCCATCCCCACCACCGTTTCCCATCAGAAATAGCCGAGCACGAGTGCCCATAAAAAAATATCGTCGTAACTTCACTATGAATGTCGCCGCCAGACGCAAAAAAAAGGGATGCAACACGAGGACTTCCCAGGAGGTCACCCATCCTAGTACTACTCTCGCCCAAGCACGCTTAACTTCGGAGTTCTGATGGGATCCGGTGCTTTAGTGCTGGTATGATCGCATCCGACATGTTATGCACTCATTTTCCTTTATGCTTGCCCCTCCCGCACCTTGTCTGCTCTATTTTGTACCATGCCCATCCCGCTTTTCCATCCCCACCACCGTTTCCCATCAGAAATAGCCGAGCACGAGTGCCCATAAAAAAATATCGTCGTAACTTCACTATGAATGTCGCCGCCAGACGCAAAAAAAAAGGGATGCAACACGAGGACTTCCCAGGAGGTCACCCATCCTAGTACTACTCTCGCCCAAGCACGCTTAACTTCGGAGTTCTGATGGGATCCGGTGCTTTAGTGCTGGTATGATCGCATCCGACATGTTATGCACTCATTTTCCTTTATGCTTGCCCCTCCCGCACCTTGTCTGCTCTATTTTGTACCATGCCCATCCCGCTTTTCCATCCCCACCACCGTTTCCCATCAGAAATAGCCGAGCACGAGTGCCCATAAAAAAATATCGTCGTAACTTCACTATGAATGTCGCCGCCAGACGCAAAAAAAAGGGATGCAACACGAGGACTTCCCAGGAGGTCACCCATCCTAGTACTACTCTCGCCCAAGCACGCTTAACTTCGGAGTTCTGATGGGATCCGGTGCTTTAGTGCTGGTATGATCGCATCCGACATGTTATGCACTCATTTTCCTTTATGCTTGCCCCTCCCGCACCTTGTCTGCTCTATTTTGTACCATGCCCATCCCGCTTTTCCATCCCCACCACCGTTTCCCATCAGAAATAGCCGAGCACGAGTGCCCATAAAAAAATATCGTCGTAACTTCACTATGAATGTCGCCGCCAGACGCAAAAAAAAGGGATGCAACACGAGGACTTCCCAGGAGGTCACCCATCCTAGTACTACTCTCGCCCAAGCACGCTTAACTTCGGAGTTCTGATGGGATCCGGTGCTTTAGTGCTGGTATGATCGCATCCGACATGTTATGCACTCATTTTCCTTTATGCTTGCCCCTCCCGCACCTTGTCTGCTCTATTTTGTACCATGCCCATCCCGCTTTTCCATCCCCACCACCGTTTCCCATCAGAAATAGCCGAGCACGAGTGCCCATAAAAAATATCGTCGTAACTTCACTATGAATGTCGCCGCCAGACGCAAAAAAAAGGGATGCAACACGAGGACTTCCCAGGAGGTCACCCATCCTAGTACTACTCTCGCCCAAGCACGCTTAACTTCGGAGTTCTGATGGGATCCGGTGCTTTAGTGCTGGTATGATCGCATCCGACATGTTATGCACTCATTTTCCTTTATGCTTGCCCCTCCCGCACCTTGTCTGCTCTATTTTGTACCATGCCCATCCCGCTTTTCCATCCCCACCACCGTTTCCCATCAGAAATAGCCGAGCACGAGTGCCCATAAAAAATATCGTCGTAACTTCACTATGAATGTCGCCGCCAGACGCAAAAAAAGGGATGCAACACGAGGACTTCCCAGGAGGTCACCCATCCTAGTACTACTCTCGCCCAAGCACGCTTAACTTCGGAGTTCTGATGGGATCCGGTGCTTTAGTGCTGGTATGATCGCATCCGACATGTTATGCACTCATTTTCCTTTATGCTTGCCCCTCCCGCACCTTGTCTGCTCTATTTTGTACCATGCCCATCCCGCTTTTCCATCCCCACCACCGTTTCCCATCAGAAATAGCCGAGCACGAGTGCCCATAAAAAAATATCGTCGTAACTTCACTATGAATGTCGCCGCCAGACGCAAAAAAAAGGGATGCAACACGAGGACTTCCCAGGAGGTCACCCATCCTAGTACTACTCTCGCAAGCACGCTTAACTTCGGAGTTCTGATGGGATCCGGTGCTTTAGTGCTGGTATGATCGCATCCGACATGTTATGCACTCATTTTCCTTTATGCTTGCCCCTCCCGCACCTTGTCTGCTCTATTTTGTACCATGCCCATCCCGCTTTTCCATCCCCACCACCGTTTCCCATCAGAAATAGCCGAGCACGAGTGCCCATAAAAAAATATCGTCGTAACTTCACTATGAATGTCGCCGCCAGACGCAAAAAAAAGGGATGCAACACGAGGACTTCCCAGGAGGTCACCCATCCTAGTACTACTCTCGCCCAAGCACGCTTAACTTCGGAGTTCTGATGGGATCCGGTGCTTTAGTGCTGGTATGATCGCATCCGACATGTTATGCACTCATTTTCCTTTATGCTTGCCCCTCCCGCACCTTGTCTGCTCTATTTTGTACCATGCCCATCCCGCTTTTCCATCCCCACCACCGTTTCCCATCAGAAATAGCCGAGCACGAGTGCCCATAAAAAAATATCGTCGTAACTTCACTATGAATGTCGCCGCCAGACGCAAAAAAAGGGATGCAACACGAGGACTTCCCAGGAGGTCACCCATCCTAGTACTACTCTCGCCCAAGCACGCTTAACTTCGGAGTTCTGATGGGATCCGGTGCTTTAGTGCTGGTATGATCGCATCCGACATGTTATGCACTCATTTTCCTTTATGCTTGCCCCTCCCGCACCTTGTCTGCTCTATTTTGTACCATGCCCATCCCGCTTTTCCATCCCCACCACCGTTTCCCATCAGAAATAGCCGAGCACGAGTGCCCATAAAAATATCGTCGTAACTTCACTATGAATGTCGCCGCCAGACGCAAAAAAAAGGGATGCAACACGAGGACTTCCCAGGAGGTCACCCATCCTAGTACTACTCTCGCCCAAGCACGCTTAACTTCGGAGTTCGATGCTTTAGTGCTGGTATGATCGCATCCGACATGTTATGCATTTTCCTTTATGCTTGCCCCTCCCGCACCTTGTCTGCTCTATTTTGTACCATGCCCATCCCGCTTTTCCATCCCCACCACCGTTTCCCATCAGAAATAGCCGAGCACGAGTGCCCATAAAAAAATATCGTCGTAACTTCACTATGAATGTCGCCGCCAGACGCAAAAAAAAAGGGATGCAACACGAGGACTTCCCAGGAGGTCACCCATCCTAGTACTACTCTCGCCCAAGCACGCTTAACTTCGGAGTTCTGATGGGATCCGGTGCTTTAGTGCTGGTATGATCGCATCCGACATGTTATGCACTCATTTTCCTTTATGCTTGCCCCTCCCGCACCTTGTCTGCTCTATTTTGTACCATGCCCATCCCGCTTTTCCATCCCCACCACCGTTTCCCATCAGAAATAGCCGAGCACAGTGCCCATAAAAAAATATCGTCGTAACTTCACTATGAATGTCGCCGCCAGACGCAAAAAAAAGGGATGCAACACGAGGACTTCCCAGGAGGTCACCCATCCTAGTACTACTCTCGCCCAAGCACGCTTAACTTCGGAGTTCTGATGGGATCCGGTGCTTTAGTGCTGGTATGATCGCATCCGACATGTTATGCACTCATTTTCCTTTATGCTTGCCCCTCCCGCACCTTGTCTGCTCTATTTTGTACCATGCCCATCCCGCTTTTCCATCCCCACCACCGTTTCCCATCAGAAATAGCCGAGCACGAGTGCCCATAAAAAAATATCGTCGTAACTTCACTATGAATGTCGCCGCCAGACGCAAAAAAAAGGGATGCAACACGAGGACTTCCCAGGAGGTCACCCATCCTAGTACTACTCTCGCCCAAGCACGCTTAACTTCGGAGTTCTGATGGGATCCGGTGCTTTAGTGCTGGTATGATCGCATCCGACATGTTATGCACTCATTTTCCTTTATGCTTGCCCCTCCCGCACCTTGTCTGCTCTATTTTGTACCATGCCCATCCCGCTTTTCCATCCCCACCACCGTTTCCCATCAGAAATAGCCGAGCACGAGTGCCCATAAAAAAATATCGTCGTAACTTCACTATGAATGAATGCCGCCAGACGCAAAAAAAAGGGATGCAACACGAGGACTTCCCAGGAGGTCACCCATCCTAGTACTACTCTCGCCCAAGCACGCTTAACTTCGGAGTTCTGATGGGATCCGGTGCTTTAGTGCTGGTATGATCGCATCCGACATGTTATGCACTCATTTTCCTTTATGCTTGCCCCTCCCGCACCTTGTCTGCTCTATTTTGTACCATGCCCATCCCGCTTTTCCATCCCCACCACCGTTTCCCATCAGAAATAGCCGAGCACGAGTGCCCATAAAAAAATATCGTCGTAACTTCACTATGAATGTCGCCGCCAGACGCAAAAAAAAGGGATGCAACACGAGGACTTCCCAGGAGGTCACCCATCCTAGTACTACTCTCGCCCAAGCACGCTTAACTTCGGAGTTCTGATGGGATCCGGTGCTTTAGTGCTGGTATGATCGCATCCGACATGTTATGCACTCATTTTCCTTTATGCTTGCCCCTCCCGCACCTTGTCTGCTCTATTTTGTACCATGCCCATCCCGCTTTTCCATCCCCACCACCGTTTCCCATCAGAAATAGCCGAGCACGAGTGCCCATAAAAAAATATCGTCGTAACTTCACTATGAATGTCGCCGCCAGACGCAAAAAAAGGGATGCAACACGAGGACTTCCCAGGAGGTCACCCATCCTAGTACTACTCGCCCAAGCACGCTTAACTTCGGAGTTCGATGGGATCCGGTGCTTTAGTGCTGGTATGATCGCATCCGACATGTTATGCACTCATTTTCCTTTATGCTTGCCCCTCCCGCACCTTGTCTGCTCTATTTTGTACCATGCCCATCCCGCTTTTCCATCCCCACCACCGTTTCCCATCAGAAATAGCCGAGCACGAGTGCCCATAAAAAAATATCGTCGTAACTTCACTATGAATGTCGCCGCCAGACGCAAAAAAAAGGGATGCAACACGAGGACTTCCCAGGAGGTCACCCATCCTAGTACTACTCTCGCCCAAGCACGCTTAACTTCGGAGTTCTGATGGGATCCGGTGCTTTAGTGCTGGTATGATCGCATCCGACATGTTATGCACTCATTTTCCTTTATGCTTGCCCCTCCCGCACCTTGTCTGCTCTATTTTGTACCATGCCCATCCCGCTTTTCCATCCCCACCACCGTTTCCCATCAGAAATAGCCGAGCACGAGTGCCCATAAAAAAATATCGTCGTAACTTCACTATGAATGTCGCCGCCAGACGCAAAAAAAAGGGATGCAACACGAGGACTTCCCAGGAGGTCACCCATCCTAGTACTACTCTCGCCCAAGCACGCTTAACTTCGGAGTTCTGATGGGATCCGGTGCTTTAGTGCTGGTATGATCGCATCCGACATGTTATGCACTCATTTTCCTTTATGCTTGCCCCTCCCGCACCTTGTCTGCTCTATTTTGTACCATGCCCATCCCGCTTTTCCATCCCCACCACCGTTTCCCATCAGAAATAGCCGAGCACGAGTGCCCATAAAAAAATATCGTCGTAACTTCACTATGAATGTCGCCGCCAGACGCAAAAAAGGGATGCAACACGAGGACTTCCCAGGAGGTCACCCATCCTAGTACTACTCTCGCCCAAGCACGCTTAACTTCGGAGTTCTGATGGGATCCGGTGCTTTAGTGCTGGTATGATCGCATCCGACATGTTATGCACTCATTTTCCTTTATGCTTGCCCCTCCCGCACCTTGTCTGCTCTATTTTGTACCATGCCCATCCCGCTTTTCCATCCCCACCACCGTTTCCCATCAGAAATAGCCGAGCACGAGTGCCCATAAAAAAATATCGTCGTAACTTCACTATGAATGTCGCCGCCAGACGCAAAAAAAAGGGATGCAACACGAGGACTTCCCAGGAGGTCACCCATCCTAGTACTACTCTCGCCCAAGCACGCTTAACTTCGGAGTTCTGATGGGATCCGGTGCTTTAGTGCTGGTATGATCGCATCCGACATGTTATGCACTCATTTTCCTTTATGCTTGCCCCTCCCGCACCTTGTCTGCTCTATTTTGTACCATGCCCATCCCGCTTTTCCATCCCCACCACCGTTTCCCATCAGAAATAGCCGAGCACGAGTGCCCATAAAAAAATATCGTCGTAACTTCACTATGAATGTCGCCACGCAAAAAAAGGGATGCAACACGAGGACTTCCCAGGAGGTCACCCATCCTAGTACTACTCGCCCAAGCACGCTTAACTTCGGAGTTCTGATGGGATCCGGTGCTTTAGTGCTGGTATGATCGCATCCGACATGTTATGCACTCATTTTCCTTTATGCTTGCCCCTCCTCTTATCTGCTCTATTTTGTACCATGCCCATCCCGCTTTTCCATCCCCACCACCGTTTCCCATCAGAAATAGCCGAGCACGAGTGCCCATAAAAAAATATCGTCGTAACTTCACTATGAATGTCGCCGCCGACGCAAAAAAAAGGGATGCAACACGAGGACTTCCCAGGAGGTCACCCATCCTAGTACTACTCTCGCCCAAGCACGCTTAACTTCGGAGTTCTGATGGGATCCGGTGCTTTAGTGCTGGTATGATCGCATCCGACATGTTATGCACTCATTTTCCTTTATGCTTGCCCCTCCCGCACCTTGTCTGCTCTATTTTGTACCATGCCCATCCCGCTTTTCCATCCCCACCACCGTTTCCCATCAGAAATAGCCGAGCACGAGTGCCCATAAAAAAATATCGTCATAACTTCACTATGAATGTCGCCGCCAGACGCAAAAAAAAGGGATGCAACACGAGGACTTTCCCAGGAGGTCACCCATCCTAGTACTACTCTCGCCCAAGCACGCTTAACTTCGGAGTTCGATGGGATCCGGTGCTTTAGTGCTGGTATGATCGCATCCGACATGTTATGCACTCATTTTCCTTTATGCTTGCCCCTCCCGCACCTTGTCTGCTCTATTTTGTACCATGCCCATCCCGCTTTTCCATCCCCACCACCGTTTCCCATCAGAAATAGCCGAGCACGAGTGCCCATAAAAAAATATCGTCGTAACTTCACTATGAATGTCGCCGCCAGACGCAAAAAAAGGGATGCAACACGAGGACTTCCCAGGAGGTCACCCATCCTAGTACTACTCTCGCCCAAGCACGCTTAACTTCGGAGTTCTGATGGGATCCGGTGCTTTAGTGCTGGTATGATCGCATCCGACATGTTATGCACTCATTTTCCTTTATGCTTGCCCCTCCCGCACCTTGTCTGCTCTATTTTGTACCATGCCCATCCCGCTTTTCCATCCCCACCACCGTTTCCCATCAGAAATAGCCGAGCACGAGTGCCCATAAAAAAATATCGTCGTAACTTCACTATGAATGTCGCCGCCAGACGCAAAAAAAGGGATGCAACACGAGGACTTCCCAGGAGGTCACCCATCCTAGTACTACTCTCGCCCAAGCACGCTTAACTTCGGAGTTCTGATGGGATCCGGTGCTTTAGTGCTGGTATGATCGCATCCGACATGTTATGCACTCATTTTCCTTTATGCTTGCCCCTCCCGCACCTTGTCTGCTCTATTTTGTACCATGCCCATCCCGCTTTTCCATCCCCACCACCGTTTCCCATCAGAAATAGCCGAGCACGAGTGCCCATAAAAAAATATCGTCGTAACTTCACTATGAATGTCGCCGCCAGACGCAAAAAAAAGGGATGCAACACGAGGACTTCCCAGGAGGTCACCCATCCTAGTACTACTCTCGCCCAAGCACGCTTAACTTCGGAGTTCTGATGGGATCCGGTGCTTTAGTGCTGGTATGATCGCATCCGACATGTTATGCACTCATTTTCCTTTATGCTTGCCCCTCCCGCACCTTGTCTGCTCTATTTTGTACCATGCCCATCCCGCTTTTCCATCCCCACCACCGTTTCCCATCAGAAATAGCCGAGCACGAGTGCCCATAAAAAAATATCGTCGTAACTTCACTATGAATGTCGCCGCAGACGCAAAAAAAAGGGATGCAACACGAGGACTTCCCAGGAGGTCACCCATCCTAGTACTACTCTCGCCCAAGCACGCTTAACTTCGGAGTTCTGATGGGATCCGGTGCTTTAGTGCTGGTATGATCGCATCCGACATGTTATGCACTCATTTTCCTTTATGCTTGCCCCTCCCGCACCTTGTCTGCTCTATTTTGTACCATGCCCATCCCGCTTTTCCATCCCCACCACCGTTTCCCATCAGAAATAGCCGAGCACGAGTGCCCATAAAAAAATATCGTCGTAACTTCACTATGAATGTCGCCGCCAGACGCAAAAAAAAGGGATGCAACACGAGGACTTCCCAGGAGGTCACCCATCCTAGTACTACTCTCGCCCAAGCTTAACTTCGGAGTTCTGATGGGATCCGGTGCTTTAGTGCTGGTATGATCGCATCCGACATGTTATGCACTCATTTTCCTTTATGCTTGCCCCTCCCGCACCTTGTCTGCTCTATTTTGTACCATGCCCATCCCGCTTTTCCATCCCCACCACCGTTTCCCATCAGAAATAGCCGAGCACGAGTGCCCATAAAAAAATATCGTCGTAACTTCACTATGAATGTCGCCGCCAGACGCAAAAAAAGGGATGCAACACGAGACTTCCCAGGAGGTCACCCATCCTAGTACTACTCTCGCCCAAGCACGCTTAACTTCGGAGTTCTGATGGGATCCGGTGCTTTAGTGCTGGTATGATCGCATCCGACATGTTATGCACTCATTTTCCTTTATGCTTGCCCCTCCCGCACCTTGTCTGCTCTATTTTGTACCATGCCCATCCCGCTTTTCCATCCCCACCACCGTTTCCCATCAGAAATAGCCGAGCACGAGTGCCCATAAAAAAATATCGTCGTAACTTCACTATGAATGTCGCCGCCAGACGCAAAAAAAAGGGATGCAACACGAGGACTTCCCAGGAGGTCACCCATCCTAGTACTACTCTCGCCCAAGCACGCTTAACTTCGGAGTTCTGATGGGATCCGGTGCTTTAGTGCTGGTATGATCGCATCCGACATGTTATGCACTCATTTTCCTTTATGCTTGCCCCTCCCGCACCTTGTCTGCTCTATTTTGTACCATGCCCATCCCGCTTTTCCATCCCCACCACCGTTTCCCATCAGAAATAGCCGAGCACGAGTGCCCATAAAAAAATATCGTCGTAACTTCACTATGAATGTCGCCGCCAGACGCAAAAAAAAGGGATGCAACACGAGGACTTCCCAGGAGGTCACCCATCCTAGTACTACTCTCGCCCAAGCACGCTTAACTTCGGAGTTCTGATGGGATCCGGTGCTTTAGTGCTGGTATGATCGCATCCGACATGTTATGCACTCATTTTCCTTTATGCTTGCCCCTCCCGCACCTTGTCTGCTCTATTTTGTACCATGCCCATCCCGCTTCCATCCCCACCACCGTTTCCCATCAGAAATAGCCGAGCACGAGTGCCCATAAAAAAATATCGCGTAACTTCACTATGAATGTCGCCGCCAGACGCAAAAAAAAGGGATGCAACACGAGGACTTCCCAGGAGGTCACCCATCCTAGTACTACTCGCCCAAGCACGCTTAACTTCGGAGTTCTGATGGGATCCGGTGCTTTAGTGCTGGTATGATCGCATCCGACATGTTATGCACTCATTTTCCTTTATGCTTGCCCCTCCCGCACCTTGTCTGCTCTATTTTGTACCATGCCCATCCCGCTTTTCCATCCCCACCACCGTTTCCCATCAGAAATAGCCGAGCACGAGTGCCCATAAAAAAATATCGTCGTAACTTCACTATGAATGTCGCCGCCAGACGCAAAAAAAAGGGATGCAACACGAGGACTTCCCAGGAGGTCACCCATCCTAGTACTACTCTCGCCCAAGCACGCTTAACTTCGGAGTTCTGATGGGATCCGGTGCTTTAGTGCTGGTATGATCGCATCCGACATGTTATGCACTCATTTTCCTTTATGCTTGCCCCTCCCGCACCTTGTCTGCTCTATTTTGTACCATGCCCATCCCGCTTTTCCATCCCCACCACCGTTTCCCATCAGAAATAGCCGAGCACGAGTGCCCATAAAAAAATATCGTCGTAACTTCACTATGAATGTCGCCGCCAGACGCAAAAAAAAGGGATGCAACACGAGGACTTCCCAGGAGGTCACCCATCCTAGTACTACTCTCGCCCAAGCACGCTTAACTTCGGAGTTCTGATGGGATCCGGTGCTTTAGTGCTGGTATGATCGCATCCGACATGTTATGCACTCATTTTCCTTTATGCTTGCCCCTCCCGCACCTTGTCTGCTCTATTTTGTACCATGCCCATCCCGCTTTTCCATCCCCACCACCGTTTCCCATCAGAAATAGCCGAGCACGAGTGCCCATAAAAAAATATCGTCGTAACTTCACTATGAATGTCGCCGCCAGACGCAAAAAAAAAGGGATGCAACACGAGGACTTCCCAGGAGGTCACCCATCCTAGTACTACTCTCGCCCAAGCACGCTTAACTTCGGAGTTCTGATGGGATCCGGTGCTTTAGTGCTGGTATGATCGCATCCGACATGTTATGCACTCATTTTCCTTTATGCTTGCCCCTCCCGCACCTTGTCTGCTCTATTTTGTACCATGCCCATCCCGCTTTTCCATCCCCACCACCGTTTCCCATCAGAAATAGCCGAGCACGAGTGCCCATAAAAAAATATCGTCGTAACTTCACTATGAATGTCGCCGCCAGACGCAAAAAAAAGGGATGCAACACGAGGACTTCCCAGGAGGTCACCCATCCTAGTACTACTCTCGCCCAAGCACGCTTAACTTCGGAGTTCTGATGGGATCCGGTGCTTTAGTGCTGGTATGATCGCATCCGACATGTTATGCACTCATTTTCCTTTATGCTTGCCCCTCCCGCACCTTGTCTGCTCTATTTTGTACCATGCCCATCCCGCTTTTCCATCCCCACCACCGTTTCCCATCAGAAATAGCCGAGCACGAGTGCCCATAAAAAAATATCGTCGTAACTTCACTATGAATGTCGCCGCCAGACGCAAAAAAAGGGATGCAACACGAGGACTTCCCAGGAGGTCACCCATCCTAGTACTACTCTCGCCCAAGCACGCTTAACTTCGGAGTTCTGATGGGATCCGGTGCTTTAGTGCTGGTATGATCGCATCCGACATGTTATGCACTCATTTTCCTTTATGCTTGCCCCTCCCGCACCTTGTCTGCTCTATTTTGTACCATGCCCATCCCGCTTTTCCATCCCCACCACCGTTTCCCATCAGAAATAGCCGAGCACGAGTGCCCATAAAAAAATATCGTCGTAACTTCACTATGAATGTCGCCGCCAGATGCAAAAAAAAAGGGATGCAACACGAGGACTTCCCAGGAGGTCACCCATCCTAGTACTACTCTCGCCCAAGCACGCTTAACTTCGGAGTTCTGATGGGATCCGGTGCTTTAGTGCTGGTATGATCGCATCCGACATGTTATGCACTCATTTTCCTTTATGCTTGCCCCTCCCGCACCTTGTCTGCTCTATTTTGTACCATGCCCATCCCGCTTTTCCATCCCCACCACCGTTTCCCATCAGAAATAGCCGAGCACGAGTGCCCATAAAAAAATATCGTCGTAACTTCACTATGAATGTCGCCGCCAGACGCAAAAAGGGATGCAACACGAGGACTTCCCAAGAGGTCACCCATCCTAGTACTACTCTCGCCCAAGCACGCTTAACTTCGGAGTTCTGATGGGATCCGGTGCTTTAGTGCTGGTATGATCGCATCCGACATGTTATGCACTCATTTTCCTTTATGCTTGCCCCTCCCGCACCTTGTCTGCTCTATTTTGTACCATGCCCATCCCGCTTTTCCATCCCCACCACCGTTTCCCATCAGAAATAGCCGAGCACGAGTGCCCATAAAAAAATATCGTCGTAACTTCACTATGAATGTCGCCGCCAGACGCAAAAAAAAGGGATGCAACACGAGGACTTCCCAGGAGGTCACCCATCCTAGTACTACTCTCGCCCAAGCACGCTTAACTTCGGAGTTCTGATGGGATCCGGTGCTTTAGTGCTGGTATGATCGCATCCGACATGTTATGCACTCATTTTCCTTTATGCTTGCCCCTCCCGCACCTTGTCTGCTCTATTTTGTACCATGCCCATCCCGCTTTTCCATCCCCACCACCGTTTCCCATCAGAAATAGCCGAGCACGAGTGCCCATAAAAAAATATCGTCGTAACTTCACTATGAATGTCGCCGCCAGACGCAAAAAAAAGGGATGCAACACGAGGACTTCCCAGGAGGTCACCCATCCTAGTACTACTCTCGCCCAAGCACGCTTAACTTCGGAGTTCTGATGGGATCCGGTGCTTTAGTGCTGGTATGATCGCATCCGACATGTTATGCACTCATTTTCCTTTATGCTTGCCCCTCCCGCACCTTGTCTGCTCTATTTTGTACCATGCCCATCCCGCTTTTCCATCCCCACCACCGTTTCCCATCAGAAATAGCCGAGCACGAGTGCCCATAAAAAAATATCGTCGTAACTTCACTATGAATGTCGCCGCCAGACGCAAAAAAAAGGGATGCAACACGAGGACTTCCCAGGAGGTCACCCATCCTAGTACTACTCTCGCCCCCGCTTAACTTCGGAGTTCTGATGGGATCCGGTGCTTTAGTGCTGGTATGATCGCATCCGACATGTTATGCACTCATTTTCCTTTATGCTTGCCCCTCCCGCACCTTGTCTGCTCTATTTTGTACCATGCCCATCCCGCTTTTCCATCCCCACCACCGTTTCCCATCAGAAATAGCCGAGCACGAGTGCCCATAAAAAAATATCGTCGTAACTTCACTATGAATGTCGCCGCCAGACGCAAAAAAAAGGGATGCAACACGAGGACTTCCCAGGAGGTCACCCATCCTAGTACTACTCTCGCCCAAGCACGCTTAACTTCGGAGTTCTGATGGGATCCGGTGCTTTAGTGCTGGTATGATCGCATCCGACATGTTATGCACTCATTTTCCTTTATGCTTGCCCCTCCCGCACCTTGTCTGCTCTATTTTGTACCATGCCCATCCGCTTTTCCATCCCCACCACCGTTTCCCATCGAAATAGCCGAGCACGAGTGCCCATAAAAAAATATCGTCGTAACTTCACTATGAATGTCGCCGCCAGACGCAAAAAAAAGGGATGCAACACGAGGACTTCCCAGGAGGTCACCCATCCTAGTACTACTCTCGCCCAAGCACGCTTAACTTCGGAGTTCTGATGGGATCCGGTGCTTTAGTGCTGGTATGATCGCATCCGACATGTTATGCACTCATTTTCCTTTATGCTTGCCCCTCCCGCACCTTGTCTGCTCTATTTTGTACCATGCCCATCCCGCTTTTCCATCCCCACCACCGTTTCCCATCAGAAAAGCCGAGCACGAGTGCCCATAAAAAAATATCGTCGTAACTTCACTATGAATGTCGCCGCCAGACGCAAAAAAAAGGGATGCAACACGAGGACTTCCCAGGAGGTCACCCATCCTAGTACTACTCTCGCCCAAGCACGCTTAACTTCGGAGTTCTGATGGGATCCGGTGCTTTAGTGCTGGTATGATCGCATCCGACATGTTATGCACTCATTTTCCTTTATGCTTGCCCCTCCCGCACCTTGTCTGCTCTATTTTGTACCATGCCCATCCCGCTTTTCCATCCCCACCACCGTTTCCCATCAGAAATAGCCGAGCACGAGTGCCCATAAAAAAATATCGTCGTAACTTCACTATGAATGTCGCCGCAGACGCAAAAAAAAGGGATGCAACACGAGGACTTCCCAGGAGGTCACCCATCCTAGTACTACTCTCGCCCAAGCACGCTTAACTTCGGAGTTCTGATGGGATCCGGTGCTTTAGTGCTGGTATGATCGCATCCGACATGTTATGCACTCATTTTCCTTTATGCTTGCCCCTCCCGCACCTTGTCTGCTCTATTTTGTACCATGCCCATCCCGCTTTTCCATCCCCACCACCGTTTCCCATCAGAAATAGCCGAGCACGAGTGCCCATAAAAAAATATCGTCGTAACTTCACTATGAATGTCGCCGCCAGACGCAAAAAAAAGGGATGCAACACGAGGACTTCCCAGGAGGTCACCCATCCTAGTACTACTCTCGCCCAAGCACGCTTAACTTCGGAGTTCTGATGGGATCCGGTGCTTTAGTGCTGGTATGATCGCATCCGACATGTTATGCACTCATTTTCCTTTATGCTTGCCCTCCCGCACCTTGTCTGCTCTATTTTGTACCATGCCCATCCCGCTTTTCCATCCCCACCACCGTTTCCCATCAGAAATAGCCGAGCACGAGTGCCCATAAAAAAATATCGTCGTAACTTCACTATGAATGTCGCCGCCAGACGCAAAAAAAAGGGATGCAACACGAGGACTTCCCAGGAGGTCACCCATCCTAGTACTACTCTCGCCCAAGCACGCTTAACTTCGGAGTTCTGATGGGATCCGGTGCTTTAGTGCTGGTATGATCGCATCCGACATGTTATGCACTCATTTTCCTTTATGCTTGCCCCTCCCGCACCTTGTCTGCTCTATTTTGTACCATGCCCATCCCGCTTTTCCATCCCCACCACCGTTTCCCATCAGAAATAGCCGAGCACGAGTGCCCATAAAAAAATATCGTCGTAACTTCACTATGAATGTCGCCGCCAGACGCAAAAAAAAGGGATGCAACACGAGGACTTCCCAGGAGGTCACCCATCCTAGTACTACTCTCGCCCAAGCACGCTTAACTTCGGAGTTCTGATGGGATCCGGTGCTTTAGTGCTGGTATGATCGCATCCGACATGTTATGCACTCATTTTCCTTTATGCTTGCCCCTCCCGCACCTTGTCTGCTCTATTTTGTACCATGCCCATCCCGCTTTTCCATCCCCACCACCGTTTCCCATCAGAAATAGCCGAGCACGAGTGCCCATAAAAAAATATCGTCGTAACTTCACTATGAATGTCGCCGCCAGACGCAAAAAAAAGGGATGCAACACGAGGACTTCCCAGGAGGTCACCCATCCTAGTACTACTCTCGCCCAAGCACGCTTAACTTCGGAGTTCTGATGGGATCCGGTGCTTTAGTGCTGGTATGATCGCATCCGACATGTTATGCACTCATTTTCCTTTATGCTTGCCCCTCCCGCACCTTGTCTGCTCTATTTTGTACCATGCCCATCCCGCTTTTCCATCCCCACCACCGTTTCCCATCAGAAATAGCCGAGCACGAGTGCCCATAAAAAAATATCGTCGTAACTTCACTATGAATGTCGCCGCCAGACGCAAAAAAAAGGGATGCAACACGAGGACTTCCCAGGAGGTCACCCATCCTAGTACTACTCTCGCCCAAGCACGCTTAACTTCGGAGTTCTGATGGGATCCGGTGCTTTAGTGCTGGTATGATCGCATCCGACATGTTATGCACTCATTTTCCTTTATGCTTGCCCCTCCCGCACCTTGTCTGCTCTATTTTGTACCATGCCCATCCCGCTTTTCCATCCCCACCACCGTTTCCCATCAGAAATAGCCGAGCACGAGTGCCCATAAAAAATATCGTCGTAACTTCACTATGAATGTCGCCGCCAGACGCAAAAAAAAAGGGATGCAACACGAGGACTTCCCAGGAGGTCACCCATCCTAGTACTACTCTCGCCCAAGCACGCTTAACTTCGGAGTTCTGATGGGATCCGGTGCTTTAGTGCTGGTATGATCGCATCCGACATGTTATGCACTCATTTTCCTTTATGCTTGCCCCTCCCGCACCTTGTCTGCTCTATTTTGTACCATGCCCATCCCGCTTTTCCATCCCCACCACCGTTTCCCATCAGAAATAGCCGAGCACGAGTGCCCATAAAAAAATATCGTCGTAACTTCACTATGAATGTCGCCGCCAGAAAAAAAAAGGGATGCAACACGAGGACTTCCCAGGAGGTCACCCATCCTAGTACTACTCTCGCCCAAGCACGCTTAACTTCGGAGTTCTGATGGGATCCGGTGCTTTAGTGCTGGTATGATCGCATCCGACATGTTATGCACTCATTTTCCTTTATGCTTGCCCCTCCCGCACCTTGTCTGCTCTATTTTGTACCATGCCCATCCCGCTTTTCCATCCCCACCACCGTTTCCCATCAGAAATAGCCGAGCACGAGTGCCCATAAAAAAATATCGTCGTAACTTCACTATGAATGTCGCCGCCAGACGCAAAAAAAAGGGATGCAACACGAGGACTTCCCAGGAGGTCACCCATCCTAGTACTACTCTCGCCCAAGCACGCTTAACTTCGGAGTTCGATGGGATCCGGTGCTTTAGTGCTGGTATGATCGCATCCGACATGTTATGCACTCATTTTCCTTTATGCTTGCCCCTCCCGCACCTTGTCTGCTCTATTTTGTACCATGCCCATCCCGCTTTTCCATCCCCACCACCGTTTCCCATCAGAAATAGCCGAGCACGAGTGCCCATAAAAATATCGTCGTAATTCACTATGAATGTCGCCGCAGACGCAAAAAAAAGGGATGCAACACGAGGACTTCCCAGGAGGTCACCCATCCTAGTAGTACTCTCGCCCAAGCACGCTTAACTTCGGAGTTCTGATGGGATCCGGTGCTTTAGTGCTGGTATGATCGCATCCGACATGTTATGCACTCATTTTCCTTTATGCTTGCCCCTCCCGCACCTTGTCTGCTCTATTTTGTACCATGCCCATCCCGCTTTTCCATCCCCACCACCGTTTCCCATCAGAAATAGCCGAGCACGAGTGCCCATAAAAAAATATCGTCGTAACTTCACTATGAATGTCGCCGCCAGACGCAAAAAAAAGGGATGCAACACGAGGACTTCCCAGGAGGTCACCCATCCTAGTACTACTCTCGCCCAAGCACGCTTAACTTCGGAGTTCTGATGGGATCCGGTGCTTTAGTGCTGGTATGATCGCATCCGACATGTTATGCACTCATTTTCCTTTATGCTTGCCCCTCCCGCACCTTGTCTGCTCTATTTTGTACCATGCCCATCCCGCTTTTCCATCCCCACCACCGTTTCCCATCAGAAATAGCCGAGCACGAGTGCCCATAAAAAAATATCGTCGTAACTTCACTATGAATGTCGCCGCCAGACGCAAAAAAAAGGGATGCAACACGAGGACTTCCCAGGAGGTCACCCATCCTAGTACTACTCTCGCCCAAGCACGCTTAACTTCGGAGTTCTGATGGGATCCGGTGCTTTAGTGCTGGTATGATCGCATCCGACATGTTATGCACTCATTTTCCTTTATGCTTGCCCCTCCCGCACCTTGTCTGCTCTATTTTGTACCATGCCCATCCCGCTTTTCCATCCCCACCACCGTTTCCCATCAGAAATAGCCGAGCACGAGTGCCCATAAAAAAATATCGTCAGTAACTTCACTATGAATGTCGCGCCGACGCAAAAAAAGGGATGCAACACGAGGACTTCCCAGGAGGTCACCCATCCTAGTACTACTCTCGCCCAAGCATGCTTAACTTCGGAGTTCTGATGGGATCCGGTGCTTTAGTGCTGGTATGATCGCATCCGACATGTTATGCACTCATTTTCCTTTATGCTTGCCCCTCCCGCACCTTGTCTGCTCTATTTTGTACCATGCCCATCCCGCTTTTCCATCCCCACCACCGTTTCCCATCAGAAATAGCCGAGCACGAGTGCCCATAAAAAATATCGTCGTAACTTCACTATGAATGTCGCCGCCAGACGCAAAAAAAGGGATGCAACACGAGGACTTCCCAGGAGGTCACCCATCCTAGTACTACTCTCGCCCAAGCACGCTTAACTTCGGAGTTCTGATGGGATCCGGTGCTTTAGTGCTGGTATGATCGCATCCGACATGTTATGCACTCATTTTCCTTTATGCTTGCCCCTCCCGCACCTTGTCTGCTCTATTTTGTACCATGCCCATCCCGCTTTTCCATCCCCACCACCGTTTCCCATCAGAAATAGCCGAGCACGAGTGCCCATAAAAAAATATCGTCGTAACTTCACTATGAATGTCGCCGCCAGACGCAAAAAAAGGGATGCAACACGAGGACTTCCCAGGAGGTCACCCATCCTAGTACTACTCTCGCCCAAGCACGCTAACTTCGGAGTTCTGATGGGATCCGGTGCTTTAGTGCTGGTATGATCGCATCCGACATGTTATGCACTCATTTTCCTTTATGCTTGCCCCTCCCGCACCTTGTCTGCTCTATTTTGTACCATGCCCATCCCGCTTTTCCATCCCCACCACCGTTTCCCATCAGAAATAGCCGAGCACGAGTGCCCATAAAAAAATATCGTCGTAACTTCACTATGAATGTCGCCGCCAGACGCAAAAAAAAGGGATGCAACACGAGGACTTCCTAGGAGGTCACCCATCCTAGTACTACTCTCGCCCAAGCACTTAACTTCGGAGTTCTGATGGGATCCGGTGCTTTAGTGCTGGTATGATCGCATCCGACATGTTATGCACTCATTTTCCTTTATGCTTGCCCCTCCCGCACCTTGTCTGCTCTATTTTGTACCATGCCCATCCCGCTTTCCATCCCCACCACCGTTTCCCATCAGAAATAGCCGAGCATGAGTGCCCATAAAAAAATATCGTCGTAACTTCCTATGAATGTCGCCGCGACGCAAAAAAAGGGATGCAACACGAGGACTTCCAGGAGGTCACCCATCCTAGTACTACTCTCGCCCAAGCACGCTTAACTTCGGAGTTCTGATGGGATCCGGTGCTTTAGTGCTGGTATGATCGCATCCAACATGTTATGCACTCATTTTCCTTTATGCTTGCCCCTCCCGCACCTTGTCTGCTCTATTTTGTACCATGCCCATCCCGCTTTTCCATCCCCACCACCGTTTCCCATCAGAAATAGCCGAGCACGAGTGCCCATAAAAAATATCGTCGTAACTTCACTATGAATGTCGCCGTCAGACGCAAAAAAGGGATGCAACACGAGGACTTCCCAGGAGGTCACCCATCCTAGTACTACCACTACTGCAAAATAGCTTATAGCTGCAGGTGATTAGTGACAAAATTATGCCTGTCACTAGTAACTATACTAGTGACAGCACATAAAAGGAGTGTCGCTGGTCATTTTTTGGCAAGCCGTCCGGGATGAAAAAATTAGCTAGTGACCGCTTGTAAAAGAGCCTGTCAGTAGTCTTGCGCTGGTATTTCCCCCTGGGCCAGCCTTTTCCAGACGCCATCTCTCCCTGGGCCAGCCAGAGGCGCCCCACGATAGGATCGATTATGCCGTTCGGCAATTGATAGGAAGCTAGCTGCCGCGAACAGCGCCGCGCGCGCGTCCGGCCGAAAACGTACTGCCGCTCGCCTAGTCAAAAAACCATCGCTATTTCCGAATCAGGGGCGACTCAGCCTGTCAATAAACCGAACCAGTTCTTGTAATCCCCTAGGCCCTAACCTCCCGCCGCCCTGCTCCCTCGAACTCCGCCAGATCCTCCAACCGCCGCCGCCCGACGCCGCCGGCCCCTCCAACGCCGCTGCCGGACGCCGCCACCGGACGCCCTCCCCGGACGCGAGCTTCGCCGAAACTAACGTGCGGCCCTGCATCCGCAACGCCGCTGCCCTTGGACGCCGCGCTGCCAGCCCCTCCAACGCCTCCGCCCTAGGACGCCGCGCTGCCGCTCGACGCAAGGACGCCGCACCGCCAGCCCCTCCAACGCCACCGCCCTAGGACGCCGCGCTGCCGCCTGACGCAAGGACGCCGCCCTGCATCCCAAAGCCGCGCCATTTCCCTGCGTCCCAACGCCACGCCATTTCCCTTCATCCCCAACGCCGCACCGCCTGTCCACCCGACGCAAGGACGCCGACGACCCGACGCCCTGCACCTTCTGTCCGGTGTCGTCCACTGCTCCTCGAAGCCGAACTACAGCTAAAGGTACCTGAATATGCTCTTCCCAATTTGGCACAATATATTGCTTCCCAGTTTTCAGTCTGAAATGCAAAGGTTATTTCTTTTAATCAGCTGTAATCTAGATATTGATGTTCTAATATGTCTCTAGCTCCACATACATCATTTATCGGATGATCCCCTACATGCAAATAATCTCCAGGTTTGACATGTACAAGCTTACAGGCCTTAGAACATATCTGAAGAAACCTTCTCTTTGCACATCGTTCTCACAAAATTATCTTCGGTAAGCTTGTGGCTTAGCTCTATTTAACATTACGTATTAGCATGCAGTAAATATTTCCAGTAGTCATCTATTGGTAAAAGTGTATCCGAATGTGTGGTTCATGCCTGCAATACAAAAATATGAAGGACCTCATACTGTCATATGAAAGTAGAGAAAACTCATACAAGCCAGCTACAATTATGTGAGAAAGCCAAGGTTACTTTTTTTGGTCACTCAGAACTTGTATGAATCTGTGCAATGAGATCCATGCGACATTGAAAAAAAAGTTAATCTCTATCTCCTACATTCCTCTCTAGGTGGCTGTAGTGTTCCAGTATGCAGATGTGTTCTCTCTTTCTGTCCATGGCATCTCCTTTTTGTTTCAAATTTGTGAGCATCAATTTCAATCTCCTAAAATTACTGGGAAATAAATAGAAGTTAGGCACAACTATCTCTGATATGAAGCTTGCTAGGCTATCTCTGTTTTTTGTTACAAGGTAAGTAAAATCTTTGGAAACATATTCAAAAGAATGAAAGGACCTACCACCAGGAATCAGAGATGATTATATAAGGATGAGATTATATAAGTCTGAATTTGATAGACAGCTATGGTCAGATAAATGACTACAGAACCGAATTTGCAGCAGAAACCAAGTACATTAGCCCGTTCTCTTCCACACGTTCATGTAGTTGGAGAACTGGGACCTGGCAGCCCTCCTGATTACATTCTTTTCCAGCAGTCCCTACTACTTTTTTGGCATCGTTTCAATTGGGCTTATTCAGAGGTTCCGTAACTTGATTATTCACAGAGGTAATTAAAAACCTTGAAAACAAACTTAAAGAATGATCTGGACAGTTGTAAACATAAAACCAAAAAGCAATAGACAATATGTTGCGAATGGGAAAGATGTTACCTGCGACTGACACGGTTTTAGCGATAAGTATGGAACAAATCTATAGCGTTGATCCCATGTTGTATGGCTAAGATGTATTGGATCTGCCCCCTTATATTGGTACATATTATTTGGCATATAGTTATGTCTTAGCAATACTTGCTCTGATTAATGCTTTCTCTGATACATTCTTGTGTATTTTATTTTCTTTCTCACACATAGAACTGTTTGTAGGAATGGAAGAATTTTAGGATAGCTACGACTCAACTGCTGATGGTTCAGATCCAACTAAGTCACAAGAACATGCATTGAAGGAGAAAAGGTCCTGCAAGCCTAGGAAACAAAGGCGGCTGCAACCCAATTAATCAAGCTTGCATGATCACCGGAGAGGTATGGGGCATTATTATTTGCACTATAGAACAATTCTAGACTAGCAATCGTATTAATTCTCTGTAGAAGAACACATAGAAGAGATAAATAGGTCTTGTTGCTCAATGACACACTCTATTGGCAGATTATATCTAGCTAGTTCTCTGTCTAGCTTGGTCTATGTTTTCTCGTATTTGAGTCTAAATGGCTAATGGCCATTGTCGCGATACGATTATTGCAAAATTGACAGTCTGACATTGTATCCTGGCTACGGTCCTTTATGTTCCCTATGCTTCAGGTATGTCCGATATTTCCCTTTTGATTTCAAATATGATTGCTGTGATTTTTTTTCCCCGGAAATGGCCTTCTTCATTCATTCATATATTCTAGCTTGTACATACGGTGCCCCTGATAACATCAGGTATTTCAAATATGACTGCTCTGCTTTTTTATCTGGGCTGATTTACAGAAACTAAGGTGATGAAACATGCAGAGCTATGCGGCAAAGCTTTGTGAGTTCTTCTGTAGAAGGCAAGGCTGGTACCGATGGTGCTCAAGCTGGATACAATGAGTAGAGGGTGTGGAAGTGCTGGGATGTTGGTATCTTTTGGTTCGCTGAGTAGAAGATGTGGAAGTGTCGGGTATTTGGTTTCTTTTGGGTCGCTTGTAGTTGCTGTATAGTTCTTCCCGCTTAGTTTCAAATTTTGTGTAACTGATCTTCAATCTTAGCTTTGGAGTGACATGTTTCGTGAGATACACTTTGTATGTCCTTTTCTTGAATATAATATGAGATTTCACCTACAAAATGCTATATTGTACCTTGTACCTGCTTGTTACTGCATATTCGTAAAAAATATTTTTTTTAATACCGAAATTCATTAGCGGTGACAGGTAGAATAATGGACTAGTCACTAGAGAACCCAACATGGCCGTGGCCTTTCATCATGCCAGTGACATGCATTTTTTCTGCCTGTCGTTAGTTCACATATCAGTGACAGGCAGTACCAGTGACAACACACTAGTGACAGGCATATTGCCTGTCACTGAGGGGCAAAATGTGCCTGTCACTAGTGAGGGTTTCCAGAGTGTACTCTCGCCCAAGCACGCTTAACTTCGGAGTTCGATGGGATCCGGTGCTTTAGTGCTGGTATGATCGCATCCGACATGTTATGCACTCATTTTCCTTTATGCTTGCCCCTCCCGCACCTTGTCTGCTCTATTTTGTACCATGCCCATCCCGCTTTTCCATCCCCACCACCGTTTCCCATCAGAAATAGCCGAGCACGAGTGCCCATAAAAAAATATCGTCGTAACTTCACTATGAATGTCGCCGCTGACGCAAAAAAAAGGGATGCAACACGAGGACTTCCCAGGAGGTCACCCATCCTAGTACTACTCTCGCCCAAGCACGCTTAACTTCGGAGTTCTGATGGGATCCGGTGCTTTAGTGCTGGTATGATCGCATCCGACATGTTATGCACTCATTTTCCTTTATGCTTGCCCCTCCCGCACCTTGTCTGCTCTATTTTGTACCATGCCCATCCCGCTTTTCCATCCCTACCACCGTTTCCCATCAGAAATAGCCGAGCACGAGTGCCCATAAAAAAATATCGTCGTAACTTCACTATGAATGTCGCCGCCAGACGCAAAAAAAAGGGATGCAACACGAGGACTTCCCAGGAGGTCACCCATCCTAGTACTACTCTCGCCCAAGCACGCTTAACTTCGGAGTTCTGATGGGATCCGGTGCTTTAGTGCTGGTATGATCGCATCCGACATGTTATGCACTCATTTTCCTTTATGCTTGCCCCTCCCGCACCTTGTCTGCTCTATTTTGTACCATGCCCATCCCGCTTTTCCATCCCCACCACCGTTTCCCATCAGAAATAGCCGAGCACGAGTGCCCATAAAAAATATCGTCGTAACTTCACTATGAATGTCGCCGCCAGACGCAAAAAAAAAGGGATGCAACACGAGGACTTCCCAGGAGGTCACCCATCCTAGTACTACTCTCGCCCAAGCACGCTTAACTTCGGAGTTCTGATGGGATCCGGTGCTTTAGTGCTGGTATGATCGCATCCGACATGTTATGCACTCATTTTCCTTTATGCTTGCCCCTCCCGCACCTTGTCTGCTCTATTTTGTACCATGCCCATCCCGCTTTTCCATCCCCACCACCGTTTCCCATCAGAAATAGCCGAGCACGAGTGCCCATAAAAAAATATCGTCGTAACTTCACTATGAATGTCGCCGCCAGACGCAAAAAAAAGGATGCAACACGAGGACTTCCCGGAGGTCACCCATCCTAGTACTACTCTCGCCCAAGCACGCTTAACTTCGGAGTTCTGATGGGATCCGGTGCTTTAGTGCTGGTATGATCGCATCCGACATGTTATGCACTCATTTTCCTTTATGCTTGCCCCTCCCGCACCTTGTCTGCTCTATTTTGTACCATGCCCATCCCGCTTTTCCATCCCCACCACCGTTTCCCATCAGAAATAGCCGAGCACGAGTGCCCATAAAAAATATCGTCGTAACTTCACTATGAATGTCGCCGCCAAAGCAAAAAAAAGTGACGCAACACGAGGACTTCCCAGGAGGTCACCCATCCTAGTACTACTCTCGCCCAAGCACGCTTAACTTCGGAGTTCTGATGGGATCCGGTGCTTTAGTGCTGGTATGATCGCATCCGACATGTTATGCACTCATTTTCCTTTATGCTTGCCCCTCCCGCACCTTGTCTGCTCTATTTTGTACCATGCCCATCCCGCTTTTCCATCCCCACCACCGTTTCCCATCAGAAATAGCCGAGCACGAGTGCCCATAAAAAAATATCGTCGTAACTTCACTATGAATGTCGCCGCCGACGCAAAAAAAAGGGATGCAACACGAGGACTTCCCAGAGGTCACCCATCCTAGTTCGCCCAAGCACGCTTAACTTCGGAGTTCTGATGGGATCCGGTGCTTTAGTGCTGGTATGATCGCATCCGACATGTTATGCACTCATTTTCCTTTATGCTTGCCCCTCCCGCACCTTGTCTGCTCTATTTTGTACCATGCCCATCCCGCTTTCCATCCCCACCACCGTTTCCCATCAGAAATAGCCGAGCACGAGTGCCCATAAAAAAATATCGTCGTAACTTCACTATGAATGTCGCCGCCAGACGCAAAAAAAAGGGATGCAACACGAGGACTTCCCAGGAGGTCACCCATCCTAGTACTACTCTCGCCCAAGCACGCTTAACTTCGGAGTTGATGGGATCCGGTGCTTTAGTGCTGGTATGATCGCATCCGACATGTTATGCACTCATTTTCCTTTATGCTTGCCCCTCCCGCACCTTGTCTGCTCTATTTTGTACCATGCCCATCCCGCTTTTCCATCCCCACCACCGTTTCCCATCAGAAATAGCCGAGCACGAGTGCCCATAAAAAAATATCGTCGTAACTTCACTATGAATGTCGCCGCCAGACGCAAAAAAAAGGGATGCAACACGAGGACTTCCCAGGAGGTCACCCATCCTAGTACTACTCTCGCCCAAGCACGCTTAACTTCGGAGTTCTGATGGGATCCGGTGCTTTAGTGCTGGTATGATCGCATCCGACATGTTATGCACTCATTTTCCTTTATGCTTGCCCCTCCCGCACCTTGTCTGCTCTATTTTGTACCATGCCCATCCCGCTTTTCCATCCCCACCACCGTTTCCCATCAGAAATAGCCGAGCACGAGTGCCCATAAAAAAATATCGTCGTAACTTCACTATGAATGTCGCCGCCAGACGCAAAAAAAAGGGATGCAACACGAGGACTTCCCAAGAGGTCACCCATCCTAGTACTACTCTCGCCCAAGCACGCTTAACTTCGGAGTTCTGATGGGATCCGGTGCTTTAGTGCTGGTATGATCGCATCCGACATGTTATGCACTCATTTTCCTTTATGCTTGCCCCTCCCGCACCTTGTCTGCTCTATTTTGTACCATGCCCATCCCGCTTTCCATCCCCACCACCGTTTCCCATCAGAAATAGCCGAGCACGAGTGCCCATAAAAAAATATCGTCGTAACTTCACTATGAATGTCGCCGCCAGACGCAAAAAAAAAAGGGATGCAACACGAGGACTTCCCAGGAGGTCACCCATCCTAGTACTACTCTCGCCCAAGCACGCTTAACTTCGGAGTTCTGATGGGATCCGGTGCTTTAGTGCTGGTATGATCGCATCCGACATGTTATGCACTCATTTTCCTTTATGCTTGCCCCTCCCGCACCTTGTCTGCTCTATTTTGTACCATGCCCATCCCGCTTTTCCATCCCCACCACCGTTTCCCATCAGAAATAGCCGAGCACGAGTGCCCATAAAAAAATATCGTCGTAACTTCACTATGAATGTCGCCGCCAGACGCAAAAAAAAGGGATGCAACACGAGGACTTCCCAGGAGGTCACCCATCCTAGTACTACTCTCGCCCAAGCACGCTTAACTTCGGAGTTCTGATGGGATCCGGTGCTTTAGTGCTGGTATGATCGCATCCGACATGTTATGCACTCATTTTCCTTTATGCTTGCCCCTCCCGCACCTTGTCTGCTCTATTTTGTACCATGCCCATCCCGCTTTTCCATCCCCACCACCGTTTCCCATCAGAAATAGCCGAGCACGAGTGCCCATAAAAAAATATCGTCGTAACTTCACTATGAATGTCGCCGCCAGACGCAAAAAAAAAGGGATGCAACACGAGGACTTCCCAGGAGGTCACCCATCCTAGTACTACTCTCGCCCAAGCACGCTTAACTTCGGAGTTCTGATGGGATCCGGTGCTTTAGTGCTGGTATGATCGCATCCGACATGTTATGCACTCATTTTCCTTTATGCTTGCCCCTCCCGCACCTTGTCTGCTCTATTTTGTACCATGCCCATCCCGCTTTTCCATCCCCACCACCGTTTCCCATCAGAAATAGCCGAGCACGAGTGCCCATAAAAAAATATCGTCGTAACTTCACTATGAATGTCGCCGACGCAAAAAAAAGGGATGCAACACGAGGACTTCCCAGGAGGTCACCCATCCTAGTACTACTCTCGCCAAGCACGCTTAACTTCGGAGTTCTGATGGGATCCGGTGCTTTAGTGCTGGTATGATCGCATCCGACATGTTATGCACTCATTTTCCTTTATGCTTGCCCCTCCCGCACCTTGTCTGCTCTATTTTGTACCATGCCCATCCCGCTTTTCCATCCCCACCACCGTTTCCCATCGAAATAGCGCACGAGTGCCCATAAAAAATATCGTCGTAACTTCACTATGAATGTCGCCGCACGCAAAAAAAAGGGATGCAACACGAGGACTTCCCAGGAGGTCACCCATCCTAGTACTACTCTCGCCCAAGCACGCTTAACTTCGGAGTTCTGATGGGATCCGGTGCTTTAGTGCTGGTATGATCGCATCCGACATGTTATGCACTCATTTTCCTTTATGCTTGCCCCTCCCGCACCTTGTCTGCTCTATTTTGTACCATGCCCATCCCGCTTTTCCATCCCCACCACCGTTTCCCATCAGAAATAGCCGAGCACGAGTGCCCATAAAAAAATATCGTCGTAACTTCACTATGAATGTCGCCGCCAGACGCAAAAAAAAGGGATGCAACACGAGGACTTCCCAGGAGGTCACCCATCCTAGTACTACTCTCGCCCAAGCACGCTTAACTTCGGAGTTCTGATGGGATCCGGTGCTTTAGTGCTGGTATGATCGCATCCGACATGTTATGCACTCATTTTCCTTTATGCTTGCCCCTCCCGCACCTTGTCTGCTCTATTTTGTACCATGCCCATCCCGCTTTTCCATCCCCACCACCGTTTCCCATCAGAAATAGCCGAGCACGAGTGCCCATAAAAAATATCGTCGTAACTTCACTATGAATGTCGCCGCCGACGCAAAAAAGGGATGCAACACGAGGACTTCCCAGGAGGTCACCCATCCTAGTACTACTCTCGCCCAAGCACGCTTAACTTCGGAGTTCTGATGGGATCCGGTGCTTTAGTGCTGGTATGATCGCATCCGACATGTTATGCACTCATTTTCCTTTATGCTTGCCCCTCCCGCACCTTGTCTGCTCTATTTTGTACCATGCCCATCCCGCTTTTCCATCCCCACCACCGTTTCCCATCAGAAATAGCCGAGCACGAGTGCCCATAAAAAAATATCGTCGTAACTTCACTATGAATGTCGCCGCCAGACGCAAAAAAAAGGGATGCAACACGAGGACTTCCCAAGAGGTCACCCATCCTAGTACTACTCTCGCCCAAGCACGCTTAACTTCGGAGTTCTGATGGGATCCGGTGCTTTAGTGCTGGTATGATCGCATCCGACATGTTATGCACTCATTTTCCTTTATGCTTGCCCCTCCCGCACCTTGTCTGCTCTATTTTGTACCATGCCCATCCCGCTTTTCCATCCCCACCACCGTTTCCCATCAGAAATAGCCGAGCACGAGTGCCCATAAAAAAATATCGTCGTAACTTCACTATGAATGTCGCCAGACGCAAAAAAAAGGGATGCAACACGAGGACTTCCCAGGAGGTCACCCATCCTAGTACTACTCTCGCCCAAGCACGCTTAACTTCGGAGTTCTGATGGGATCCGGTGCTTTAGTGCTGGTATGATCGCATCCGACATGTTATGCACTCATTTTCCTTTATGCTTGCCCCTCCCGCACCTTGTCTGCTCTATTTTGTACCATGCCCATCCCGCTTTTCCATCCCCACCACCGTTTCCCATCAGAAATAGCCGAGCACGAGTGCCCATAAAAAAATATCGTAACTTCACTATGAATGTCGCCGCCACGCAAAAAAAAGGGATGCAACACGAGGACTTCCCAGGAGGTCACCCATCCTAGTACTACTCTCGCCCAAGCACGCTTAACTTCGGAGTTCTGATGGGATCCGGTGCTTTAGTGCTGGTATGATCGCATCCGACATGTTATGCACTCATTTTCCTTTATGCTTGCCCCTCCCGCACCTTGTCTGCTCTATTTTGTACCATGCCCATCCCGCTTTTCCATCCCCACCACCGTTTCCCATCAGAAATAGCCGAGCATGAGTGCCCATAAAAAAATATCGTCGTAACTTCACTATGAATGTCGCCGCCAGACGCAAAAAAAAGGGATGCAACACGAGGACTTCCCAGGAGGTCACCCATCCTAGTACTACTCTCGCCCAAGCACGCTTAACTTCGGAGTTCTGATGGGATCCGGTGCTTTAGTGCTGGTATGATCGCATCCGACATGTTATGCACTCATTTTCCTTTATGCTTGCCCCTCCCGCACCTTGTCTGCTCTATTTTGTACCATGCCCATCCCGCTTTTCCATCCCCACCACCGTTTCCCATCAGAAATAGCCGAGCACGAGTGCCCATAAAAAAATATCGTCGTAACTTCACTATGAATGTCGCCGCCAGACGCAAAAAAAAGGGATGCAACACGAGGGAGGTCACCCATCCTAGTACTACTCTCGCCCAAGCACGCTTAACTTCGGAGTTCTGATGGGATCCGGTGCTTTAGTGCTGGTATGATCGCATCCGACATGTTATGCACTCATTTTCCTTTATGCTTGCCCCTCCCGCACCTTGTCTGCTCTATTTTGTACCATGCCCATCCCGCTTTTCCATCCCCACCACCGTTTCCCATCAGAAATAGCCGAGCACGAGTGCCCATAAAAAATATCGTCGTAACTTCACTATGAATGTCGCCGCCAGACGCAAAAAAAAGGGATGCAACACGAGGACTTCCCAGGAGGTCACCCATCCTAGTACTACTCTCGCCCAAGCACGCTTAACTTCGGAGTTCTGATGGGATCCGGTGCTTTAGTGCTGGTATGATCGCATCCGACATGTTATGCACTCATTTTCCTTTATGCTTGCCCCTCCCGCACCTTGTCTGCTCTATTTTGTACCATGCCCATCCCGCTTTTCCATCCCTACCACCGTTTCCCATCAGAAATAGCCGAGCACGAGTGCCCATAAAAAAATATCGTCGTAACTTCACTATGAATGTCGCCGCCAGACGCAAAAAAAAGGGATGCAACACGAGGACTTCCCAGGAGGTCACCCATCCTAGTACTACTCTCGCCCAAGCACGCTTAACTTCGGAGTTCTGATGGGATCCGGTGCTTTAGTGCTGGTATGATCGCATCCGACATGTTATGCACTCATTTTCCTTTATGCTTGCCCCTCCCGCACCTTGTCTGCTCTATTTTGTACCATGCCCATCCCGCTTTTCCATCCCCACCACCGTTTCCCATCAGAAATAGCCGAGCACGAGTGCCCATAAAAAAATATCGTCGTAACTTCACTATGAATGTCGCCGCCAGACGCAAAAAAAAAGGGATGCAACACGAGGACTTCCCAGGAGGTCACCCATCCTAGTACTACTCTCGCCCAAGCACGCTTAACTTCGGAGTTCTGATGGGATCCGGTGCTTTAGTGCTGGTATGATCGCATCCGACATGTTATGCACTCATTTTCCTTTATGCTTGCCCCTCCCGCACCTTGTCTGCTCTATTTTGTACCATGCCCATCCCGCTTTTCCATCCCCACCACCGTTTCCCATCAGAAATAGCCGAGCACGAGTGCCCATAAAAAAATATCGTCGTAACTTCACTATGAATGTCGCCGCAGACGCAAAAAAAAGGATGCAACACGAGGACTTCCCAGGAAGTCACCCATCCTAGTACTACTCTCGCCCAAGCACGCTTAACTTCGGAGTTCTGATGGGATCCGGTGCTTTAGTGCTGGTATGATCGCATCCGACATTTTATGCACTCATTTTCCTTATGCTTGCCCCTCCCGCACCTTGTCTGCTCTATTTTGTACCATGCCCATCCCGCTTTTCCATCCCCACCACCGTTTCCCATCAGAAATAGCCGAGCACGAGTGCCCATAAAAAAATATCGTCGTAACTTCACTATGAATGTCGCCGCCAGACGCAAAAAAAAAGTGACGCAACACGAGGACTTCCCAGGAGGTCACCCATCCTAGTACTACTCTCGCCCAAGCACGCTTAACTTCGGAGTTCTGATGGGATCCGGTGCTTTAGTGCTGGTATGATCGCATCCGACATGTTATGCACTCATTTTCCTTTATGCTTGCCCCTCCCGCACCTTGTCTGCTCTATTTTGTACCATGCCCATCCCGCTTTTCCATCCCCACCACCGTTTCCCATCAGAGAGCACGAGTGCCCATAAAAAAATATCGTCGTAACTTCACTATGAATGTCGCCGCAGACGCAAAAAAAAGGGATGCAACACGAGGACTTCCCAGGAGGTCACCCATCCTAGTAGTACTCTCGCCCAAGCACGCTTAACTTCGGAGTTCTGATGGGATCCGGTGCTTTAGTGCTGGTATGATCGCATCCGACATGTTATGCACTCATTTTCCTTTATGCTTGCCCCTCCCGCACCTTGTCTGCTCTATTTTGTACCATGCCCATCCCGCTTTTCCATCCCCACCACCGTTTCCCATCAGAAATAGCCGAGCACGAGTGCCCATAAAAAAATATCGTCGTAACTTCACTATGAATGTCGCCGCCAGACGCAAAAAAAAGGGATGCAACACGAGGACTTCCCAGGAGGTCACCCATCCTAGTACTACTCTCGCCCAAGCACGCTTAACTTCGGAGTTCTGATGGGATCCGGTGCTTTAGTGCTGGTATGATCGCATCCGACATGTTATGCACTCATTTTCCTTTATGCTTGCCCCTCCCGCACCTTGTCTGCTCTATTTTGTACCATGCCCATCCCGCTTTTCCATCCCCACCACCGTTTCCCATCAGAAATAGCCGAGCACGAGTGCCCATAAAAAAATATCGTCGTAACTTCACTATGAATGTCGCCGCCAGAAAAAAAAAGGGATGCAACACGAGGACTTCCCAGGAGGTCACCCATCCTAGTACTACTCTCGCCCAAGCACGCTTAACTTCGGAGTTCTGATGGGATCCGGTGCTTTAGTGCTGGTATGATCGCATCCGACATGTTATGCACTCATTTTCCTTTATGCTTGCCCCTCCCGCACCTTGTCTGCTCTATTTTGTACCATGCCCATCCCGCTTTTCCATCCCCACCACCGTTTCCCATCAGAAATAGCCGAGCACGAGTGCCCACAAAAAAATATCGTCGTAACTTCACTATGAATGTCGCCGCCAGACGCAAAAAAAAGGGATGCAACACGAGGACTTCCCAGGAGGTCACCCATCCTAGTACTACTCTCGCCCAAGCACGCTTAACTTCGGAGTTCTGATGGGATCCGGTGCTTTAGTGCTGGTATGATCGCATCCGACATGTTATGCACTCATTTTCCTTTATGCTTGCCCCTCCCGCACCTTGTCTGCTCTATTTTGTACCATGCCCATCCCGCTTTTCCATCCCCACCACCGTTTCCCATCAGAAATAGCCGAGCACGAGTGCCCATAAAAAAATATCGTCGTAACTTCACTATGAATGTCGCCGCCAGACGCAAAAAAAAAGTGACGCAACACGAGGACTTCCCAGGAGGTCACCCATCCTAGTACTACTCTCGCCCAAGCACGCTTAACTTCGGAGTTCTGATGGGATCCGGTGCTTTAGTGCTGGTATGATCGCATCCGACATGTTATGCACTCATTTTCCTTTATGCTTGCCCCTCCCGCACCTTGTCTGCTCTATTTTGTACCATGCCCATCCCGCTTTTCCATCCCCACCACCGTTTCCCATCAGAAATAGCCGAGCACGAGTGCCCATAAAAAAATATCGTCGTAACTTCACTATGAATGTCGCCGCCAGACGCAAAAAAAAGGGATGCAACACGAGGACTTCCCAGGAGGTCACCCATCCTAGTACTACTCTCGCCCAAGCACGCTTAACTTCGGAGTTCTGATGGGATCCGGTGCTTTAGTGCTGGTATGATCGCATCCGACATGTTATGCACTCATTTTCCTTTATGCTTGCCCCTCCCGCACCTTGTCTGCTCTATTTTGTACCATGCCCATCCCGCTTTTCCATCCCCACCACCGTTTCCCATCAGAAATAGCCGAGCACGAGTGCCCATAAAAAAATATCGTCGTAACTTCACTATGAATGTCGCCGCCAGACGCAAAAAAAAGGGATGCAACACGAGGACTTCCCAGGAGGTCACCCATCCTAGTACTACTCTCGCCCAAGCACGCTTAACTTCGGAGTTCTGATGGGATCCGGTGCTTTAGTGCTGGTATGATCGCATCCGACATGTTATGCACTCATTTTCCTTTATGCTTGCCCCTCCCGCACCTTGTCTGCTCTATTTTGTACCATGCCCATCCCGCTTTTCCATCCCCACCACCGTTTCCCATCAGAAATAGCCGAGCACGAGTGCCCATAAAAAAATATCGTCGTAACTTCACTATGAATGTCGCCGCCAGACGCAAAAAAAAGGGATGCAACACGAGGACTTCCCAGGAGGTCACCCATCCTAGTACTACTCTCGCCCAAGCACGCTTAACTTCGGAGTTCTGATGGGATCCGGTGCTTTAGTGCTGGTATGATCGCATCCGACATGTTATGCACTCATTTTCCTTTATGCTTGCCCCTCCCGCACCTTGTCTGCTCTATTTTGTACCATGCCCATCCCGCTTTTCCATCCCCACCACCGTTTCCCATCAGAAATAGCCGAGCACGAGTGCCCATAAAAAAATATCGTCGTAACTTCACTATGAATGTCGCCGCCAGACGCAAAAAAAAGGGATGCAACACGAGGACTTCCCAGGAGGTCACCCATCCTAGTACTACTCTCGCCCAAGCACGCTTAACTTCGGAGTTCTGATGGGATCCGGTGCTTTAGTGCTGGTATGATCGCATCCGACATGTTATGCACTCATTTTCCTTTATGCTTGCCCCTCCCGCACCTTGTCTGCTCTATTTTGTACCATGCCCATCCCGCTTTTCCATCCCCACCACCGTTTCCCATCAGAAATAGCCGAGCACGAGTGCCCATAAAAAAATATCGTCGTAACTTCACTATGAATGTCGCCGCCAGACGCAAAAAAAAAGGGATGCAACACGAGGACTTCCCAGGAGGTCACCCATCCTAGTACTACTCTCGCCCAAGCACGCTTAACTTCGGAGTTCTGATGGGATCCGGTGCTTTAGTGCTGGTATGATCGCATCCGACATGTTATGCACTCATTTTCCTTTATGCTTGCCCCTCCCGCACCTTGTCTGCTCTATTTTGTACCATGCCCATCCCGCTTTTCCATCCCCACCACCGTTTCCCATCAGAAATAGCCGAGCACGAGTGCCCATAAAAAAATATCGTCGTAACTTCACTATGAATGTCGCCGCCAGACGCAAAAAAAAGGGATGCAACACGAGGACTTCCCAGGAGGTCACCCATCCTAGTACTACTCTCGCCCAAGCACGCTTAACTTCGGAGTTCTGATGGGATCCGGTGCTTTAGTGCTGGTATGATCGCATCCGACATGTTATGCACTCATTTTCCTTTATGCTTGCCCCTCCCGCACCTTGTCTGCTCTATTTTGTACCATGCCCATCCCGCTTTTCCATCCCCACCACCGTTTCCCATCAGAAATAGCCGAGCACGAGTGCCCATAAAAAAATATCGTCGTAACTTCACTATGAATGTCGCCGCCAGACGCAAAAAAAAGGGATGCAACACGAGGACTTCCCAGGAGGTCACCCATCCTAGTACTACTCTCGCCCAAGCACGCTTAACTTCGGAGTTCTGATGGGATCCGGTGCTTTAGTGCTGGTATGATCGCATCCGACATGTTATGCACTCATTTTCCTTTATGCTTGCCCCTCCCGCACCTTGTCTGCTCTATTTTGTACCATGCCCATCCCGCTTTTCCATCCCCACCACCGTTTCCCATCAGAAATAGCCGAGCACGAGTGCCCATAAAAAAATATCGTCGTAACTTCACTATGAATGTCGCCGCCAGACGCAAAAAAAAGGGATGCAACACGAGGACTTCCCAGGAGGTCACCCATCCTAGTACTACTCTCGCCCAAGCACGCTTAACTTCGGAGTTCTGATGGGATCCGGTGCTTTAGTGCTGGTATGATCGCATCCGACATGTTATGCACTCATTTTCCTTTATGCTTGCCCCTCCCGCACCTTGTCTGCTCTATTTTGTACCATGCCCATCCCGCTTTTCCATCCCCACCACCGTTTCCCATCAGAAATAGCCGAGCACGAGTGCCCATAAAAAAATATCGTCGTAACTTCACTATGAATGTCGCCGCCAGACGCAAAAAAAAGGGATGCAACACGAGGACTTCCCAGGAGGTCACCCATCCTAGTACTACTCTCGCCCAAGCACGCTTAACTTCGGAGTTCTGATGGGATCCGGTGCTTTAGTGCTGGTATGATCGCATCCGACATGTTATGCACTCATTTTCCTTTATGCTTGCCCCTCCCGCACCTTGTCTGCTCTATTTTGTACCATGCCCATCCCGCTTTTCCATCCCCACCACCGTTTCCCATCAGAAATAGCCGAGCACGAGTGCCCATAAAAAAATATCGTCGTAACTTCACTATGAATGTCGCCGCCAGACGCAAAAAAAAGGGATGCAACACGAGGACTTCCCAGGAGGTCACCCATCCTAGTACTACTCTCGCCCAAGCACGCTTAACTTCGGAGTTCTGATGGGATCCGGTGCTTTAGTGCTGGTATGATCGCATCCGACATGTTATGCACTCATTTTCCTTTATGCTTGCCCCTCCCGCACCTTGTCTGCTCTATTTTGTACCATGCCCATCCCGCTTTTCCATCCCCACCACCGTTTCCCATCAGAAATAGCCGAGCACGAGTGCCCATAAAAAAATATCGTCGTAACTTCACTATGAATGTCGCCGCCAGACGCAAAAAAAAGGGATGCAACACGAGGACTTCCCAGGAGGTCACCCATCCTAGTACTACTCTCGCCCAAGCACGCTTAACTTCGGAGTTCTGATGGGATCCGGTGCTTTAGTGCTGGTATGATCGCATCCGACATGTTATGCACTCATTTTCCTTTATGCTTGCCCCTCCCGCACCTTGTCTGCTCTATTTTGTACCATGCCCATCCCGCTTTTCCATCCCCACCACCGTTTCCCATCAGAAATAGCCGAGCACGAGTGCCCATAAAAAAATATCGTCGTAACTTCACTATGAATGTCGCCGCCAGACGCAAAAAAAAGGGATGCAACACGAGGACTTCCCAGGAGGTCACCCATCCTAGTACTACTCTCGCCCAAGCACGCTTAACTTCGGAGTTCTGATGGGATCCGGTGCTTTAGTGCTGGTATGATCGCATCCGACATGTTATGCACTCATTTTCCTTTATGCTTGCCCCTCCCGCACCTTGTCTGCTCTATTTTGTACCATGCCCATCCCGCTTTTCCATCCCCACCACCGTTTCCCATCAGAAATAGCCGAGCACGAGTGCCCATAAAAAAATATCGTCGTAACTTCACTATGAATGTCGCCGCCAGACGCAAAAAAAAAGGGATGCAACACGAGGACTTCCCAGGAGGTCACCCATCCTAGTACTACTCTCGCCCAAGCACGCTTAACTTCGGAGTTCTGATGGGATCCGGTGCTTTAGTGCTGGTATGATCGCATCCGACATGTTATGCACTCATTTTCCTTTATGCTTGCCCCTCCCGCACCTTGTCTGCTCTATTTTGTACCATGCCCATCCCGCTTTTCCATCCCCACCACCGTTTCCCATCAGAAATAGCCGAGCACGAGTGCCCATAAAAAAATATCGTCGTAACTTCACTATGAATGTCGCCGCCAGACGCAAAAAAAAGGGATGCAACACGAGGACTTCCCAGGAGGTCACCCATCCTAGTACTACTCTCGCCCAAGCACGCTTAACTTCGGAGTTCTGATGGGATCCGGTGCTTTAGTGCTGGTATGATCGCATCCGACATGTTATGCACTCATTTTCCTTTATGCTTGCCCCTCCCGCACCTTGTCTGCTCTATTTTGTACCATGCCCATCCCGCTTTTCCATCCCCACCACCGTTTCCCATCAGAAATAGCCGAGCACGAGTGCCCATAAAAAAATATCGTCGTAACTTCACTATGAATGTCGCCGCCAGACGCAAAAAAAAGGGATGCAACACGAGGACTTCCCAGGAGGTCACCCATCCTAGTACTACTCTCGCCCAAGCACGCTTAACTTCGGAGTTCTGATGGGATCCGGTGCTTTAGTGCTGGTATGATCGCATCCGACATGTTATGCACTCATTTTCCTTTATGCTTGCCCCTCCCGCACCTTGTCTGCTCTATTTTGTACCATGCCCATCCCGCTTTTCCATCCCCACCACCGTTTCCCATCAGAAATAGCCGAGCACGAGTGCCCATAAAAAAATATCGTCGTAACTTCACTATGAATGTCGCCGCCAGACGCAAAAAAAAGGGATGCAACACGAGGACTTCCCAGGAGGTCACCCATCCTAGTACTACTCTCGCCCAAGCACGCTTAACTTCGGAGTTCTGATGGGATCCGGTGCTTTAGTGCTGGTATGATCGCATCCGACATGTTATGCACTCATTTTCCTTTATGCTTGCCCCTCCCGCACCTTGTCTGCTCTATTTTGTACCATGCCCATCCCGCTTTTCCATCCCCACCACCGTTTCCCATCAGAAATAGCCGAGCACGAGTGCCCATAAAAAAATATCGTCGTAACTTCACTATGAATGTCGCCGCCAGACGCAAAAAAAAGGGATGCAACACGAGGACTTCCCAGGAGGTCACCCATCCTAGTACTACTCTCGCCCAAGCACGCTTAACTTCGGAGTTCTGATGGGATCCGGTGCTTTAGTGCTGGTATGATCGCATCCGACATGTTATGCACTCATTTTCCTTTATGCTTGCCCCTCCCGCACCTTGTCTGCTCTATTTTGTACCATGCCCATCCCGCTTTTCCATCCCCACCACCGTTTCCCATCAGAAATAGCCGAGCACGAGTGCCCATAAAAAAATATCGTCGTAACTTCACTATGAATGTCGCCGCCAGACGCAAAAAAAAGGGATGCAACACGAGGACTTCCCAGGAGGTCACCCATCCTAGTACTACTCTCGCCCAAGCACGCTTAACTTCGGAGTTCTGATGGGATCCGGTGCTTTAGTGCTGGTATGATCGCATCCGACATGTTATGCACTCATTTTCCTTTATGCTTGCCCCTCCCGCACCTTGTCTGCTCTATTTTGTACCATGCCCATCCCGCTTTTCCATCCCCACCACCGTTTCCCATCAGAAATAGCCGAGCACGAGTGCCCATAAAAAAATATCGTCGTAACTTCACTATGAATGTCGCCGCCAGACGCAAAAAAAAGGGATGCAACACGAGGACTTCCCAGGAGGTCACCCATCCTAGTACTACTCTCGCCCAAGCACGCTTAACTTCGGAGTTCTGATGGGATCCGGTGCTTTAGTGCTGGTATGATCGCATCCGACATGTTATGCACTCATTTTCCTTTATGCTTGCCCCTCCCGCACCTTGTCTGCTCTATTTTGTACCATGCCCATCCCGCTTTTCCATCCCCACCACCGTTTCCCATCAGAAATAGCCGAGCACGAGTGCCCATAAAAAAATATCGTCGTAACTTCACTATGAATGTCGCCGCCAGACAAAAAAAAAGGGATGCAACACGAGGACTTCCCAGGAGGTCACCCATCCTAGTACTACTCTCGCCCAAGCACGCTTAACTTCGGAGTTCTGATGGGATCCGGTGCTTTAGTGCTGGTATGATCGCATCCGACATGTTATGCACTCATTTTCCTTTATGCTTGCCCCTCCCGCACCTTGTCTGCTCTATTTTGTACCATGCCCATCCCGCTTTTCCATCCCCACCACCGTTTCCCATCAGAAATAGCCGAGCACGAGTGCCCATAAAAAAATATCGTCGTAACTTCACTATGAATGTCGCCGCCAGACGCAAAAAAAAAGGGATGCAACACGAGGACTTCCCAGGAGGTCACCCATCCTAGTACTACTCTCGCCCAAGCACGCTTAACTTCGGAGTTCTGATGGGATCCGGTGCTTTAGTGCTGGTATGATCGCATCCGACATGTTATGCACTCATTTTCCTTTATGCTTGCCCCTCCCGCACCTTGTCTGCTCTATTTTGTACCATGCCCATCCCGCTTTTCCATCCCCACCACCGTTTCCCATCAGAAATAGCCGAGCACGAGTGCCCATAAAAAAATATCGTCGTAACTTCACTATGAATGTCGCCGCCAGACGCAAAAAAAAGGGATGCAACACGAGGACTTCCCAGGAGGTCACCCATCCTAGTACTACTCTCGCCCAAGCACGCTTAACTTCGGAGTTCTGATGGGATCCGGTGCTTTAGTGCTGGTATGATCGCATCCGACATGTTATGCACTCATTTTCCTTTATGCTTGCCCCTCCCGCACCTTGTCTGCTCTATTTTGTACCATGCCCATCCCGCTTTTCCATCCCCACCACCGTTTCCCATCAGAAATAGCCGAGCACGAGTGCCCATAAAAAAATATCGTCGTAACTTCACTATGAATGTCGCCGCCAGACGCAAAAAAAAGGGATGCAACACGAGGACTTCCCAGGAGGTCACCCATCCTAGTACTACTCTCGCCCAAGCACGCTTAACTTCGGAGTTCTGATGGGATCCGGTGCTTTAGTGCTGGTATGATCGCATCCGACATGTTATGCACTCATTTTCCTTTATGCTTGCCCCTCCCGCACCTTGTCTGCTCTATTTTGTACCATGCCCATCCCGCTTTTCCATCCCCACCACCGTTTCCCATCAGAAATAGCCGAGCACGAGTGCCCATAAAAAAATATCGTCGTAACTTCACTATGAATGTCGCCGCCAGACGCAAAAAAAAGGGATGCAACACGAGGACTTCCCAGGAGGTCACCCATCCTAGTACTACTCTCGCCCAAGCACGCTTAACTTCGGAGTTCTGATGGGATCCGGTGCTTTAGTGCTGGTATGATCGCATCCGACATGTTATGCACTCATTTTCCTTTATGCTTGCCCCTCCCGCACCTTGTCTGCTCTATTTTGTACCATGCCCATCCCGCTTTTCCATCCCCACCACCGTTTCCCATCAGAAATAGCCGAGCACGAGTGCCCATAAAAAAATATCGTCGTAACTTCACTATGAATGTCGCCGCCAGACGCAAAAAAAAGGGATGCAACACGAGGACTTCCCAGGAGGTCACCCATCCTAGTACTACTCTCGCCCAAGCACGCTTAACTTCGGAGTTCTGATGGGATCCGGTGCTTTAGTGCTGGTATGATCGCATCCGACATGTTATGCACTCATTTTCCTTTATGCTTGCCCCTCCCGCACCTTGTCTGCTCTATTTTGTACCATGCCCATCCCGCTTTTCCATCCCCACCACCGTTTCCCATCAGAAATAGCCGAGCACGAGTGCCCATAAAAAAATATCGTCGTAACTTCACTATGAATGTCGCCGCCAGACGCAAAAAAAAGGGATGCAACACGAGGACTTCCCAGGAGGTCACCCATCCTAGTACTACTCTCGCCCAAGCACGCTTAACTTCGGAGTTCTGATGGGATCCGGTGCTTTAGTGCTGGTATGATCGCATCCGACATGTTATGCACTCATTTTCCTTTATGCTTGCCCCTCCCGCACCTTGTCTGCTCTATTTTGTACCATGCCCATCCCGCTTTTCCATCCCCACCACCGTTTCCCATCAGAAATAGCCGAGCACGAGTGCCCATAAAAAAATATCGTCGTAACTTCACTATGAATGTCGCCGCCAGACGCAAAAAAAAGGGATGCAACACGAGGACTTCCCAGGAGGTCACCCATCCTAGTACTACTCTCGCCCAAGCACGCTTAACTTCGGAGTTCTGATGGGATCCGGTGCTTTAGTGCTGGTATGATCGCATCCGACATGTTATGCACTCATTTTCCTTTATGCTTGCCCCTCCCGCACCTTGTCTGCTCTATTTTGTACCATGCCCATCCCGCTTTTCCATCCCCACCACCGTTTCCCATCAGAAATAGCCGAGCACGAGTGCCCATAAAAAAATATCGTCGTAACTTCACTATGAATGTCGCCGCCAGACGCAAAAAAAAGGGATGCAACACGAGGACTTCCCAGGAGGTCACCCATCCTAGTACTACTCTCGCCCAAGCACGCTTAACTTCGGAGTTCTGATGGGATCCGGTGCTTTAGTGCTGGTATGATCGCATCCGACATGTTATGCACTCATTTTCCTTTATGCTTGCCCCTCCCGCACCTTGTCTGCTCTATTTTGTACCATGCCCATCCCGCTTTTCCATCCCCACCACCGTTTCCCATCAGAAATAGCCGAGCACGAGTGCCCATAAAAAAATATCGTCGTAACTTCACTATGAATGTCGCCGCCAGACGCAAAAAAAAGGGATGCAACACGAGGACTTCCCAGGAGGTCACCCATCCTAGTACTACTCTCGCCCAAGCACGCTTAACTTCGGAGTTCTGATGGGATCCGGTGCTTTAGTGCTGGTATGATCGCATCCGACATGTTATGCACTCATTTTCCTTTATGCTTGCCCCTCCCGCACCTTGTCTGCTCTATTTTGTACCATGCCCATCCCGCTTTTCCATCCCCACCACCGTTTCCCATCAGAAATAGCCGAGCACGAGTGCCCATAAAAAAATATCGTCGTAACTTCACTATGAATGTCGCCGCCAGACGCAAAAAAAAGGGATGCAACACGAGGACTTCCCAGGAGGTCACCCATCCTAGTACTACTCTCGCCCAAGCACGCTTAACTTCGGAGTTCTGATGGGATCCGGTGCTTTAGTGCTGGTATGATCGCATCCGACATGTTATGCACTCATTTTCCTTTATGCTTGCCCCTCCCGCACCTTGTCTGCTCTATTTTGTACCATGCCCATCCCGCTTTTCCATCCCCACCACCGTTTCCCATCAGAAATAGCCGAGCACGAGTGCCCATAAAAAAATATCGTCGTAACTTCACTATGAATGTCGCCGCCAGACGCAAAAAAAAGGGATGCAACACGAGGACTTCCCAGGAGGTCACCCATCCTAGTACTACTCTCGCCCAAGCACGCTTAACTTCGGAGTTCTGATGGGATCCGGTGCTTTAGTGCTGGTATGATCGCATCCGACATGTTATGCACTCATTTTCCTTTATGCTTGCCCCTCCCGCACCTTGTCTGCTCTATTTTGTACCATGCCCATCCCGCTTTTCCATCCCCACCACCGTTTCCCATCAGAAATAGCCGAGCACGAGTGCCCATAAAAAAATATCGTCGTAACTTCACTATGAATGTCGCCGCCAGACGCAAAAAAAAGGGATGCAACACGAGGACTTCCCAGGAGGTCACCCATCCTAGTACTACTCTCGCCCAAGCACGCTTAACTTCGGAGTTCTGATGGGATCCGGTGCTTTAGTGCTGGTATGATCGCATCCGACATGTTATGCACTCATTTTCCTTTATGCTTGCCCCTCCCGCACCTTGTCTGCTCTATTTTGTACCATGCCCATCCCGCTTTTCCATCCCCACCACCGTTTCCCATCAGAAATAGCCGAGCACGAGTGCCCATAAAAAAATATCGTCGTAACTTCACTATGAATGTCGCCGCCAGACGCAAAAAAAAAGGGATGCAACACGAGGACTTCCCAGGAGGTCACCCATCCTAGTACTACTCTCGCCCAAGCACGCTTAACTTCGGAGTTCTGATGGGATCCGGTGCTTTAGTGCTGGTATGATCGCATCCGACATGTTATGCACTCATTTTCCTTTATGCTTGCCCCTCCCGCACCTTGTCTGCTCTATTTTGTACCATGCCCATCCCGCTTTTCCATCCCCACCACCGTTTCCCATCAGAAATAGCCGAGCACGAGTGCCCATAAAAAAATATCGTCGTAACTTCACTATGAATGTCGCCGCCAGACGCAAAAAAAAGGGATGCAACACGAGGACTTCCCAGGAGGTCACCCATCCTAGTACTACTCTCGCCCAAGCACGCTTAACTTCGGAGTTCTGATGGGATCCGGTGCTTTAGTGCTGGTATGATCGCATCCGACATGTTATGCACTCATTTTCCTTTATGCTTGCCCCTCCCGCACCTTGTCTGCTCTATTTTGTACCATGCCCATCCCGCTTTTCCATCCCCACCACCGTTTCCCATCAGAAATAGCCGAGCACGAGTGCCCATAAAAAAATATCGTCGTAACTTCACTATGAATGTCGCCGCCAGACGCAAAAAAAAGGGATGCAACACGAGGACTTCCCAGGAGGTCACCCATCCTAGTACTACTCTCGCCCAAGCACGCTTAACTTCGGAGTTCTGATGGGATCCGGTGCTTTAGTGCTGGTATGATCGCATCCGACATGTTATGCACTCATTTTCCTTTATGCTTGCCCCTCCCGCACCTTGTCTGCTCTATTTTGTACCATGCCCATCCCGCTTTTCCATCCCCACCACCGTTTCCCATCAGAAATAGCCGAGCACGAGTGCCCATAAAAAAATATCGTCGTAACTTCACTATGAATGTCGCCGCCAGACGCAAAAAAAAGGGATGCAACACGAGGACTTCCCAGGAGGTCACCCATCCTAGTACTACTCTCGCCCAAGCACGCTTAACTTCGGAGTTCTGATGGGATCCGGTGCTTTAGTGCTGGTATGATCGCATCCGACATGTTATGCACTCATTTTCCTTTATGCTTGCCCCTCCCGCACCTTGTCTGCTCTATTTTGTACCATGCCCATCCCGCTTTTCCATCCCCACCACCGTTTCCCATCAGAAATAGCCGAGCACGAGTGCCCATAAAAAAATATCGTCGTAACTTCACTATGAATGTCGCCGCCAGACGCAAAAAAAAGGGATGCAACACGAGGACTTCCCAGGAGGTCACCCATCCTAGTACTACTCTCGCCCAAGCACGCTTAACTTCGGAGTTCTGATGGGATCCGGTGCTTTAGTGCTGGTATGATCGCATCCGACATGTTATGCACTCATTTTCCTTTATGCTTGCCCCTCCCGCACCTTGTCTGCTCTATTTTGTACCATGCCCATCCCGCTTTTCCATCCCCACCACCGTTTCCCATCAGAAATAGCCGAGCACGAGTGCCCATAAAAAAATATCGTCGTAACTTCACTATGAATGTCGCCGCCAGACGCAAAAAAAAGGGATGCAACACGAGGACTTCCCAGGAGGTCACCCATCCTAGTACTACTCTCGCCCAAGCACGCTTAACTTCGGAGTTCTGATGGGATCCGGTGCTTTAGTGCTGGTATGATCGCATCCGACATGTTATGCACTCATTTTCCTTTATGCTTGCCCCTCCCGCACCTTGTCTGCTCTATTTTGTACCATGCCCATCCCGCTTTTCCATCCCCACCACCGTTTCCCATCAGAAATAGCCGAGCACGAGTGCCCATAAAAAAATATCGTCGTAACTTCACTATGAATGTCGCCGCCAGACGCAAAAAAAAGGGATGCAACACGAGGACTTCCCAGGAGGTCACCCATCCTAGTACTACTCTCGCCCAAGCACGCTTAACTTCGGAGTTCTGATGGGATCCGGTGCTTTAGTGCTGGTATGATCGCATCCGACATGTTATGCACTCATTTTCCTTTATGCTTGCCCCTCCCGCACCTTGTCTGCTCTATTTTGTACCATGCCCATCCCGCTTTTCCATCCCCACCACCGTTTCCCATCAGAAATAGCCGAGCACGAGTGCCCATAAAAAAATATCGTCGTAACTTCACTATGAATGTCGCCGCCAGACGAAAAAAAAGGGATGCAAACTAAGCTTGGGGATGCTGATACGTCTCCAACGTATCGATAATTTCTTATGTTCCATGCTACTTTATTGATGATATCTACATGTTTTATACACATTATATGTCATTATTATGCGTTTTCCGGAACTAACCTATTAACAAGATGCCGAAGTGCCAGTTCCTGTTTTCTGTTGTTTTTGGTTTCAGAAATCCTAGTAACAAAATATTCTCGGAATTGGACGAAATCAACGCCCAGGTTCCTATTTTTCCACGAAGCCAACACCCGGAAGGACTGAGGGGGCCACAGGGGCCCCAGATGACACCTGGCGCGGCCAGGGGGGCCGCGCCGCCCTATGGTGTGGCCCCCCTCCAGCCCTCCTGCGCCGCCTCTTCGCCTATATAAAGCCCCTGCATCGAAAACCCTTACAGAGGAAGCCACGATACGAGAAAAGTTCCAGAGCCGCCGTCATCGCGAAGCCAAGATCTGGGGGACAGGAGTCTCTGTTCCGGCACCCTGCCGGAGCGGGGAAGTGCCCCCGGAAGGCTCCTCCATCGACACCGCTGCCATCTCCACCGCCATCTTCATCACCGCTGCTGCTCCCATGAGGAGGGAGTAGTTCTCCATCGAGGCTCGGGGCTGTACCGGTAGCTATGTGGTTAATCTCTCTCCTATGTACTTCAATACAATGATCTCATGAGCTGCTTTACATGATTGAGATTCATATGAGTTTTGTATCACTACTATCTATGTGCTACTCTAGTGATGTGTTATTAAAGTAGTTTTATTCCTCCTGCATGTGTGCAAAGGTGACAGTGCGTGCACCGTGTTAGTACTTGGTTTATGCTATGATCATGATCTCTTGTAGATTGCGAAGTTAACTATTGCTATGATAATATTGATGTGATCTATTCCTCCTACATATGCATGAAGGTGACAGTGTGCATGCTATGCTAGTACTTGGTTTAGTCGTTTTGATCTATCTTACACTTAAGGTTACTTAAACATGAGCATTATTGTGGAGCTTGTTAACTCCGGCATTGAGGGTTCGTGTAATCCTACGCAATGTGTTCATCATCCAACAAAAGTGTAGAGTATGCATTTATCTATTCTGTTATGTGATCAATGTTGAGAGTGTCCACTAGTGAAAGTCTAATCCCTAGGCCTTGTTCCTAAATACTGCTATCGCTGCTTGTTACTGTTTTACTGCGTTACTACTGCTGCGTTACTACTATGTTTACTTCCTACAATATTACTACCATCAACTACGCGCCAAGCACTTTTCTGGCACCGTTGCTACTCATATATATTCATACCACCTGTATTTCACTATCTCTTCGCCGAACTAGTGCACCTATTAGGTGTGTTGGGGACACAAGAGACTTCTTGCTTTGTGGTTGCAGGGTTGCATGAGAGGGATATCTTTGACCTCTTCCTCCCTGAGTTCGATAAACCTTGGGTGATCCACTTAAGGGAAAACTTGCTGCTGTTCTACAAACCTCTGCACTTGGAGGCCCAACACTGTCTACAGGAAAGGAGGGGGAACGTAGACATCAAGCACTTTTCTGGCGCCGTTGCCGGGGAGGAAAGGTAAAAGGCACTCATACTTCGGTTCCAGGTAACAGTACTTTTCTGGCGCCATTGTGTGTGTGCTCGAAGCTATTTCCTTTAGACTCTGCAATTGCGACATTTGGTTTCTTGTTTACACTAGTTAGGCATAATGGACAACAATGACCTTTTTATTCTATTTCCTGATTTAAGACATGGATGGTTTGATGCGAAAATTAAAAAACCCATGGAACATATTAATATGAATGCTTTGAACACTATTGTTGTTAATGATATGGAAAATTCTAAGCTTGGGGAAGCTGGCTTTGATGAGCATGATATTTTTAGTCCCCCAAGCATTGAGGAGAAAATTTACTTTGATGATACTTTGCCTCCCATTTATGATGATTATAATGATAGTAGTCTTTTGTTACCACCTGTTATGGAGGATAAATTTGATTATGATTACAATATACCTCCTATATTTGATAGCTACTTTGTTGAATTTGCTCCCACTACAACTAATAAAATTGATTATGCTTATGTTGGGAGTAGTAATTATTTTATGCATGAGACTCATGATAAGAATGCTTTATGTGATAGTTATATTGTTGAGTTTGCTCATGATGCTACTGAAAGTTATTATGAGAGAGGAAAATATGGTTGTAAAAATTTTCATGTTACTAAAACACCTCTCTATGTGCTGAAATTTTTGAAGCTACACTTGTTTTATCTTCCTATGCTTGTTACTTTGCTCTTCATGAACTTGTTTATTTACAAGATTCTTATGCATAGGAAGCATGTTAGACTTAAATGTGTTTTGAATTTGCCTCTTGATGCTCTCTTTTGCCTCAAATACTATTTCTTGCGAGTGCATCATTAAAACTGAGCCCATCTTAATGGCTATAAAGAAAGAACTTCTTGGGAGATAACCCATGTGTTTATTTTACTACAGCAATTTTTGTTTTGTTGAGTCTTGGAAGTTGTTTACTACTGTAGCAACCTCTCCTTATCTTAGTTTTGTGTTTTGTTGTGCCAAGTAAAGTTTCTATGTCAAAGTTGATGTTATATTTGGGATTGCTGCGCAGAAACAGCATTGCTGTCTGTCACGAATCTGGGCCTATTTCTCTGTAGAAAATTCGAAAAAATCTGCCAATTTACGAGCGTGATCCTCAGATATGTACGCAACTTTCATTAGTTTTGAGTTTTTCCATTTGAGCAAGTCTGGTGCCATCTTAAAATTCGTCTTTACGGACTGTTCTGTTTTTGACAGATTCTGCCTTTTATTTCGCATTGCCGCTTTTGTTAAGTTGAATGAGTTTCTTTGTTCCATTAACTTTCAGAAGTTTTGTGCAATGTCCAGAAGTGTTAAGAATGATTGTGTCACCTCTGAACATGTGAATTTTTGATTATGCACTAACCCTCTAATGAGTTTGCTTGAAGTTTGGTGTGAAGGAAGTTTTCAAGGGTCAATAGAAGAGGGTGATATAATGTGATCGAGAAGAGTGAAAGGTCTAAGCTTGGGGATGCCCCGGTGGTTCATCCCTGCATATTTTAAGAAGACTCAAGCATCTAAGCTTGGGGATGCCCAAGGCATCCCCTTCTTCATCGACAACTTATCAGGTTTCTTCTAGTGAAACTATATTTTTATTCCATCACATCCTATGTATTTTACTTGGAGCGTCTGTGTGCTTTTATTTTTGTTTTGTTATTTTCATTCTCTGAATAAGTTCATCCTTGTGTGGGAGAGAGACACGCTCCGCTGGTTCGTATGAACACATGTGTTCTTAGCTCATAATATTCATGGCGAAGTTTCTTCTTCGTTAAATTGTTATATGGTTGGAATTGGAAAATGCTACATGTAGTAATTCTAAAATGTCTTGGGTAATGTGATACTTGGCAATTGTTGTGCTCATGTTTAAGCTCTTGCATCATATACTTTGCACCTATTAGTGAAGAAATACATAGAGCATGCTAAAATTTGGTTTGCATAATTGGTCTCTCTAAGGTCTAGATAATTTCTAGTATTGAGTTTGAACAACAAGGAAGACGGTGTAGAGTCTTATAATGTTTACAATATGTCTTTTATGTGAGTTTTGCTGCACCGGTTCATCCTTGAGTTTGCTTCAAATAACCTTGCTAGCCTAAACCTTGTATCGAGAGGGAATACTTCTCATGCATCCAAAATCCTTGAGCCAACCACTATGCCATTTGTGTCCACCATACCTACCTACTACATGGTATTTCTCCGCCATTCCAAAGTAAATTGCTTGAGTGCTACCTTTAAAATTCCATCATTCACCTTTGCAATATATAGCTCATGGGACAAAATAGCCTTAAAAACTATCGTAGTATTGAATATGTACTTATGCACTTTATCTTTTATTAAGTTGCTTGTTGTGCGATAACCATGCTTCTGGGGAACGCCATCAACTATTGTTGAATATCATGTGAGTTGCTATGCATGTCCGTCTTGTCTGAAGGATCTATCATTTTAGTGGTTGGAGCATGCAAAATTGTTAGAGAAGAACATTGGGCCGCTAACTAAAGCCATGAATCATGGTGGAAGTTTCAGTTTTGGACATATATCCTCAATCTCATATGAGAATAATAACTTTGCTACATGCTTATGCATTTAAGAGGAGTCCATTATCTGTTGTCCATGTTGTCCCGGTATGGATGTCTAAGTTGAGAATAATCAAAAGCGAGAAATCCGAAATGCGAGCATTCTCCTTGGACCTTTGTACAGGCGGCATGGAGGTACCCCTTTGTGACACTTGGTTGAAACATGGCATGCAAAGATCCGGTAGTCCAAGCTAAGTAGGACGAGGTGCGGGCACTATTAGTATACTATGCATGAGGCTTGCAACTTGTAAGATATAATTTACATAACTCATATGCTTTATTACTACCGTTGACAAAATTGTTTCATGTTTTCAAAATAAAAGCTCTAGCACAAATACAAATCGATGCTTTCCTCGTTGAAGGGCCATTCTTTTACCTTTATGTTGAGTCAGTTCACCTATTTCTCTCCACCTCAAGAAGCAAACACTTGTGTGAACTGTGCATTGATTCCTACATACTTGCATATTGCACTTATTATATTACTTTGCATTGACAATTATCCATGAGATATACATGTTACAAGTTGAAAGCAACCGCTGAAACTTAATCTTCCATTGTGTTGCTTCAATGTCTATACTTTAAATTATTGCTTTACGAGTTAACTCTTATGCAAGACTTATTGATGCTTGTCTTGAAGTACTATTCATGAAAAGTCTTTGCTTTATGATTCAGTTGTTTACTCATGTCATTACCATTGTTTTGATCGCTGCATTCATTACATATGCTTACAATAGTATGATCAAGGTTATGATGGCATGTCACTTAAGAAATTATCTTTGTTATCGTTTTACCTGCTCGGGACGAGCAGAACTAAGCTTGGGGATGCTGATACGTCTCCAACGTATCGATAATTTCTTATGTTCCATGCTACTTTATTGATGATATCTACATGTTTTATACACATTATATGTCATTATTATGCGTTTTCCGGAACTAACCTATTAACAAGATGCCGAAGTGCCAGTTCCTGTTTTCTGCTGTTTTTGGTTTCAGAAATCCTAGTAACGAAATATTCTCGGAATTGGACGAAATCACCGCCCAGGTTCCTATTTTTCCACGAAGCTTCCAGAACACCCGGGAAGGACCGGGGGGCCAGGGCCCCAGATGACACCTTGGCGCGGCCAGGGGGGGCCGCGCCGCCTATGGTGTGGGCCCCTTTGACCCTCCGCCGCCGCCTCTTCGCCTATATAAAGCCCCTGCATCGAAAACCCTTACGGAGGAAGCCACGATACGAGAAAAGTTCCAGAGCCGCCGTCATCGCGAAGCCAAGATCTGGGGGACAGGAGTCTCTGTTCCGGCACCCTGCCGGAGCGGGGAAGTGCCCCCGGAAGGCTCCTCCATCGACACCGCTGCCATCTCCACCGCCATCTTCATCACCGCTGCTGCTCCCATGAGGAGGGAGTAGTTCTCCATCGAGGCTCGGGGCTGTACCGGTAGCTATGTGGTTAATCTCTCTCCTATGTACTTCAATACAATGATCTCATGAGCTGCTTTACATGATTGAGATTCATATGAGTTTTGTATCACTACTATCTATGTGCTACTCTAGTGATGTGTTATTAAAGTAGTTTTATTCCTCCTGCATGTGTGCAAAGGTGACAGTGCGTGCACCGTGTTAGTACTTGGTTTATGCTATGATCATGATCTCTTGTAGATTGCGAAGTTAACTATTGCTATGATAATATTGATGTGATCTATTCCTCCTACATATGCATGAAGGTGACAGTGTGCATGCTATGCTAGTACTTGGTTTAGTCTTTTGATCTATCTTACACTTAAGGTTACTTAAACATGAGCATTATTGTGGAGCTTGTTAACTCCGGCATTGAGGGTTCGTGTAATCCTACGCAATGTGTTCATCATCCAACAAAAGTGTAGAGTATGCATTTATCTATTCTGTTATGTGATCAATGTTGAGAGTGTCCACTAGTGAAAGTCTAATCCCTAGGCCTTGTTCCTAAATACTGCTATCGCTGCTTGTTACTGTTTTACTGCGTTACTACTGCTGCGTTACTACTGCATGTTTACTTCCTACAATATTACTACCATCAACTACGCCAGCAAGCATTTTCTGGCACCGTTGCTACTGCTCATATATATTCATACCACCTGTATTTCACTATCTCTTCGCCGAACTAGTGCACCTATTAGGTGTGTTGGGGACACAAGAGACTTCTTGCTTTGTGGTTGCAGGGTTGCATGAGAGGGATATCTTTGACCTCTTCCTCCCTGAGTTCGATAAACCTTGGGTGATCCACTTAAGGGAAAACTTGCTGCTGTTCTACAAACCTCTGCACTTGGAGGCCCAAGGGATGCAACACGAGGACTTCCCAGGAGGTCACCCATCCTAGTACTACTCTCGCCCAAGCACGCTTAACTTCGGAGTTCTGATGGGATCCGGTGCTTTAGTGCTGGTATGATCGCATCCGACATGTTATGCACTCATTTTCCTTTATGCTTGCCCCTCCCGCACCTTGTCTGCTCTATTTTGTACCATGCCCATCCCGCTTTTCCATCCCCACCACCGTTTCCCATCAGAAATAGCCGAGCACGAGTGCCCATAAAAAAATATCGTCGTAACTTCACTATGAATGTCGCCGCCAGACGCAAAAAAAAGGGATGCAACACGAGGACTTCCCAGGAGGTCACCCATCCTAGTACTACTCTCGCCCAAGCACGCTTAACTTCGGAGTTCTGATGGGATCCGGTGCTTTAGTGCTGGTATGATCGCATCCGACATGTTATGCACTCATTTTCCTTTATGCTTGCCCCTCCCGCACCTTGTCTGCTCTATTTTGTACCATGCCCATCCCGCTTTTCCATCCCCACCACCGTTTCCCATCAGAAATAGCCGAGCACGAGTGCCCATAAAAAAATATCGTCGTAACTTCACTATGAATGTCGCCGCCAGACGCAAAAAAAAGGGATGCAACACGAGGACTTCCCAGGAGGTCACCCATCCTAGTACTACTCTCGCCCAAGCACGCTTAACTTCGGAGTTCTGATGGGATCCGGTGCTTTAGTGCTGGTATGATCGCATCCGACATGTTATGCACTCATTTTCCTTTATGCTTGCCCCTCCCGCACCTTGTCTGCTCTATTTTGTACCATGCCCATCCCGCTTTTCCATCCCCACCACCGTTTCCCATCAGAAATAGCCGAGCACGAGTGCCCATAAAAAAATATCGTCGTAACTTCACTATGAATGTCGCCGCCAGACGCAAAAAAAAGGGATGCAACACGAGGACTTCCCAGGAGGTCACCCATCCTAGTACTACTCTCGCCCAAGCACGCTTAACTTCGGAGTTCTGATGGGATCCGGTGCTTTAGTGCTGGTATGATCGCATCCGACATGTTATGCACTCATTTTCCTTTATGCTTGCCCCTCCCGCACCTTGTCTGCTCTATTTTGTACCATGCCCATCCCGCTTTTCCATCCCCACCACCGTTTCCCATCAGAAATAGCCGAGCACGAGTGCCCATAAAAAAATATCGTCGTAACTTCACTATGAATGTCGCCGCCAGACGCAAAAAAAAGGGATGCAACACGAGGACTTCCCAGGAGGTCACCCATCCTAGTACTACTCTCGCCCAAGCACGCTTAACTTCGGAGTTCTGATGGGATCCGGTGCTTTAGTGCTGGTATGATCGCATCCGACATGTTATGCACTCATTTTCCTTTATGCTTGCCCCTCCCGCACCTTGTCTGCTCTATTTTGTACCATGCCCATCCCGCTTTTCCATCCCCACCACCGTTTCCCATCAGAAATAGCCGAGCACGAGTGCCCATAAAAAAATATCGTCGTAACTTCACTATGAATGTCGCCGCCAGACGCAAAAAAAAAGGGATGCAACACGAGGACTTCCCAGGAGGTCACCCATCCTAGTACTACTCTCGCCCAAGCACGCTTAACTTCGGAGTTCTGATGGGATCCGGTGCTTTAGTGCTGGTATGATCGCATCCGACATGTTATGCACTCATTTTCCTTTATGCTTGCCCCTCCCGCACCTTGTCTGCTCTATTTTGTACCATGCCCATCCCGCTTTTCCATCCCCACCACCGTTTCCCATCAGAAATAGCCGAGCACGAGTGCCCATAAAAAAATATCGTCGTAACTTCACTATGAATGTCGCCGCCAGACGCAAAAAAAAAGGGATGCAACACGAGGACTTCCCAGGAGGTCACCCATCCTAGTACTACTCTCGCCCAAGCACGCTTAACTTCGGAGTTCTGATGGGATCCGGTGCTTTAGTGCTGGTATGATCGCATCCGACATGTTATGCACTCATTTTCCTTTATGCTTGCCCCTCCCGCACCTTGTCTGCTCTATTTTGTACCATGCCCATCCCGCTTTTCCATCCCCACCACCGTTTCCCATCAGAAATAGCCGAGCACGAGTGCCCATAAAAAAATATCGTCGTAACTTCACTATGAATGTCGCCGCCAGACGCAAAAAAAAGGGATGCAACACGAGGACTTCCCAGGAGGTCACCCATCCTAGTACTACTCTCGCCCAAGCACGCTTAACTTCGGAGTTCTGATGGGATCCGGTGCTTTAGTGCTGGTATGATCGCATCCGACATGTTATGCACTCATTTTCCTTTATGCTTGCCCCTCCCGCACCTTGTCTGCTCTATTTTGTACCATGCCCATCCCGCTTTTCCATCCCCACCACCGTTTCCCATCAGAAATAGCCGAGCACGAGTGCCCATAAAAAAATATCGTCGTAACTTCACTATGAATGTCGCCGCCAGACGCAAAAAAAAGGGATGCAACACGAGGACTTCCCAGGAGGTCACCCATCCTAGTACTACTCTCGCCCAAGCACGCTTAACTTCGGAGTTCTGATGGGATCCGGTGCTTTAGTGCTGGTATGATCGCATCCGACATGTTATGCACTCATTTTCCTTTATGCTTGCCCCTCCCGCACCTTGTCTGCTCTATTTTGTACCATGCCCATCCCGCTTTTCCATCCCCACCACCGTTTCCCATCAGAAATAGCCGAGCACGAGTGCCCATAAAAAAATATCGTCGTAACTTCACTATGAATGTCGCCGCCAGACGCAAAAAAAAAGGGATGCAACACGAGGACTTCCCAGGAGGTCACCCATCCTAGTACTACTCTCGCCCAAGCACGCTTAACTTCGGAGTTCTGATGGGATCCGGTGCTTTAGTGCTGGTATGATCGCATCCGACATGTTATGCACTCATTTTCCTTTATGCTTGCCCCTCCCGCACCTTGTCTGCTCTATTTTGTACCATGCCCATCCCGCTTTTCCATCCCCACCACCGTTTCCCATCAGAAATAGCCGAGCACGAGTGCCCATAAAAAAATATCGTCGTAACTTCACTATGAATGTCGCCGCCAGACGCAAAAAAAAAGGGATGCAACACGAGGACTTCCCAGGAGGTCACCCATCCTAGTACTACTCTCGCCCAAGCACGCTTAACTTCGGAGTTCTGATGGGATCCGGTGCTTTAGTGCTGGTATGATCGCATCCGACATGTTATGCACTCATTTTCCTTTATGCTTGCCCCTCCCGCACCTTGTCTGCTCTATTTTGTACCATGCCCATCCCGCTTTTCCATCCCCACCACCGTTTCCCATCAGAAATAGCCGAGCACGAGTGCCCATAAAAAAATATCGTCGTAACTTCACTATGAATGTCGCCGCCAGACGCAAAAAAAAGGGATGCAACACGAGGACTTCCCAGGAGGTCACCCATCCTAGTACTACTCTCGCCCAAGCACGCTTAACTTCGGAGTTCTGATGGGATCCGGTGCTTTAGTGCTGGTATGATCGCATCCGACATGTTATGCACTCATTTTCCTTTATGCTTGCCCCTCCCGCACCTTGTCTGCTCTATTTTGTACCATGCCCATCCCGCTTTTCCATCCCCACCACCGTTTCCCATCAGAAATAGCCGAGCACGAGTGCCCATAAAAAAATATCGTCGTAACTTCACTATGAATGTCGCCGCCAGACGCAAAAAAAAGGGATGCAACACGAGGACTTCCCAGGAGGTCACCCATCCTAGTACTACTCTCGCCCAAGCACGCTTAACTTCGGAGTTCTGATGGGATCCGGTGCTTTAGTGCTGGTATGATCGCATCCGACATGTTATGCACTCATTTTCCTTTATGCTTGCCCCTCCCGCACCTTGTCTGCTCTATTTTGTACCATGCCCATCCCGCTTTTCCATCCCCACCACCGTTTCCCATCAGAAATAGCCGAGCACGAGTGCCCATAAAAAAATATCGTCGTAACTTCACTATGAATGTCGCCGCCAGACGCAAAAAAAGGGATGCAACACGAGGACTTCCCAGGAGGTCACCCATCCTAGTACTACTCTCGCCCAAGCACGCTTAACTTCGGAGTTCTGATGGGATCCGGTGCTTTAGTGCTGGTATGATCGCATCCGACATGTTATGCACTCATTTTCCTTTATGCTTGCCCCTCCCGCACCTTGTCTGCTCTATTTTGTACCATGCCCATCCCGCTTTTCCATCCCCACCACCGTTTCCCATCAGAAATAGCCGAGCACGAGTGCCCATAAAAAAATATCGTCGTAACTTCACTATGAATGTCGCCGCCAGACGCAAAAAAAAGGGATGCAACACGAGGACTTCCCAGGAGGTCACCCATCCTAGTACTACTCTCGCCCAAGCACGCTTAACTTCGGAGTTCTGATGGGATCCGGTGCTTTAGTGCTGGTATGATCGCATCCGACATGTTATGCACTCATTTTCCTTTATGCTTGCCCCTCCCGCACCTTGTCTGCTCTATTTTGTACCATGCCCATCCCGCTTTTCCATCCCCACCACCGTTTCCCATCAGAAATAGCCGAGCACGAGTGCCCATAAAAAAATATCGTCGTAACTTCACTATGAATGTCGCCGCCAGACGCAAAAAAAAGGGATGCAACACGAGGACTTCCCAGGAGGTCACCCATCCTAGTACTACTCTCGCCCAAGCACGCTTAACTTCGGAGTTCTGATGGGATCCGGTGCTTTAGTGCTGGTATGATCGCATCCGACATGTTATGCACTCATTTTCCTTTATGCTTGCCCCTCCCGCACCTTGTCTGCTCTATTTTGTACCATGCCCATCCCGCTTTTCCATCCCCACCACCGTTTCCCATCAGAAATAGCCGAGCACGAGTGCCCATAAAAAAATATCGTCGTAACTTCACTATGAATGTCGCCGCCAGACGCAAAAAAAAAGGGATGCAACACGAGGACTTCCCAGGAGGTCACCCATCCTAGTACTACTCTCGCCCAAGCACGCTTAACTTCGGAGTTCTGATGGGATCCGGTGCTTTAGTGCTGGTATGATCGCATCCGACATGTTATGCACTCATTTTCCTTTATGCTTGCCCCTCCCGCACCTTGTCTGCTCTATTTTGTACCATGCCCATCCCGCTTTTCCATCCCCACCACCGTTTCCCATCAGAAATAGCCGAGCACGAGTGCCCATAAAAAAATATCGTCGTAACTTCACTATGAATGTCGCCGCCAGACGCAAAAAAAAGGGATGCAACACGAGGACTTCCCAGGAGGTCACCCATCCTAGTACTACTCTCGCCCAAGCACGCTTAACTTCGGAGTTCTGATGGGATCCGGTGCTTTAGTGCTGGTATGATCGCATCCGACATGTTATGCACTCATTTTCCTTTATGCTTGCCCCTCCCGCACCTTGTCTGCTCTATTTTGTACCATGCCCATCCCGCTTTTCCATCCCCACCACCGTTTCCCATCAGAAATAGCCGAGCACGAGTGCCCATAAAAAAATATCGTCGTAACTTCACTATGAATGTCGCCGCCAGACGCAAAAAAAAGGGATGCAACACGAGGACTTCCCAGGAGGTCACCCATCCTAGTACTACTCTCGCCCAAGCACGCTTAACTTCGGAGTTCTGATGGGATCCGGTGCTTTAGTGCTGGTATGATCGCATCCGACATGTTATGCACTCATTTTCCTTTATGCTTGCCCCTCCCGCACCTTGTCTGCTCTATTTTGTACCATGCCCATCCCGCTTTTCCATCCCCACCACCGTTTCCCATCAGAAATAGCCGAGCACGAGTGCCCATAAAAAAATATCGTCGTAACTTCACTATGAATGTCGCCGCCAGACGCAAAAAAAAGGGATGCAACACGAGGACTTCCCAGGAGGTCACCCATCCTAGTACTACTCTCGCCCAAGCACGCTTAACTTCGGAGTTCTGATGGGATCCGGTGCTTTAGTGCTGGTATGATCGCATCCGACATGTTATGCACTCATTTTCCTTTATGCTTGCCCCTCCCGCACCTTGTCTGCTCTATTTTGTACCATGCCCATCCCGCTTTTCCATCCCCACCACCGTTTCCCATCAGAAATAGCCGAGCACGAGTGCCCATAAAAAAATATCGTCGTAACTTCACTATGAATGTCGCCGCCAGACGCAAAAAAAAGGGATGCAACACGAGGACTTCCCAGGAGGTCACCCATCCTAGTACTACTCTCGCCCAAGCACGCTTAACTTCGGAGTTCTGATGGGATCCGGTGCTTTAGTGCTGGTATGATCGCATCCGACATGTTATGCACTCATTTTCCTTTATGCTTGCCCCTCCCGCACCTTGTCTGCTCTATTTTGTACCATGCCCATCCCGCTTTTCCATCCCCACCACCGTTTCCCATCAGAAATAGCCGAGCACGAGTGCCCATAAAAAAATATCGTCGTAACTTCACTATGAATGTCGCCGCCAGACGCAAAAAAAAGGGATGCAACACGAGGACTTCCCAGGAGGTCACCCATCCTAGTACTACTCTCGCCCAAGCACGCTTAACTTCGGAGTTCTGATGGGATCCGGTGCTTTAGTGCTGGTATGATCGCATCCGACATGTTATGCACTCATTTTCCTTTATGCTTGCCCCTCCCGCACCTTGTCTGCTCTATTTTGTACCATGCCCATCCCGCTTTTCCATCCCCACCACCGTTTCCCATCAGAAATAGCCGAGCACGAGTGCCCATAAAAAAATATCGTCGTAACTTCACTATGAATGTCGCCGCCAGACGCAAAAAAAAGGGATGCAACACGAGGACTTCCCAGGAGGTCACCCATCCTAGTACTACTCTCGCCCAAGCACGCTTAACTTCGGAGTTCTGATGGGATCCGGTGCTTTAGTGCTGGTATGATCGCATCCGACATGTTATGCACTCATTTTCCTTTATGCTTGCCCCTCCCGCACCTTGTCTGCTCTATTTTGTACCATGCCCATCCCGCTTTTCCATCCCCACCACCGTTTCCCATCAGAAATAGCCGAGCACGAGTGCCCATAAAAAAATATCGTCGTAACTTCACTATGAATGTCGCCGCCAGACGCAAAAAAAAAGGGATGCAACACGAGGACTTCCCAGGAGGTCACCCATCCTAGTACTACTCTCGCCCAAGCACGCTTAACTTCGGAGTTCTGATGGGATCCGGTGCTTTAGTGCTGGTATGATCGCATCCGACATGTTATGCACTCATTTTCCTTTATGCTTGCCCCTCCCGCACCTTGTCTGCTCTATTTTGTACCATGCCCATCCCGCTTTTCCATCCCCACCACCGTTTCCCATCAGAAATAGCCGAGCACGAGTGCCCATAAAAAAATATCGTCGTAACTTCACTATGAATGTCGCCGCCAGACGCAAAAAAAAGGGATGCAACACGAGGACTTCCCAGGAGGTCACCCATCCTAGTACTACTCTCGCCCAAGCACGCTTAACTTCGGAGTTCTGATGGGATCCGGTGCTTTAGTGCTGGTATGATCGCATCCGACATGTTATGCACTCATTTTCCTTTATGCTTGCCCCTCCCGCACCTTGTCTGCTCTATTTTGTACCATGCCCATCCCGCTTTTCCATCCCCACCACCGTTTCCCATCAGAAATAGCCGAGCACGAGTGCCCATAAAAAAATATCGTCGTAACTTCACTATGAATGTCGCCGCCAGACGCAAAAAAAAGGGATGCAACACGAGGACTTCCCAGGAGGTCACCCATCCTAGTACTACTCTCGCCCAAGCACGCTTAACTTCGGAGTTCTGATGGGATCCGGTGCTTTAGTGCTGGTATGATCGCATCCGACATGTTATGCACTCATTTTCCTTTATGCTTGCCCCTCCCGCACCTTGTCTGCTCTATTTTGTACCATGCCCATCCCGCTTTTCCATCCCCACCACCGTTTCCCATCAGAAATAGCCGAGCACGAGTGCCCATAAAAAAATATCGTCGTAACTTCACTATGAATGTCGCCGCCAGACGCAAAAAAAAAGGGATGCAACACGAGGACTTCCCAGGAGGTCACCCATCCTAGTACTACTCTCGCCCAAGCACGCTTAACTTCGGAGTTCTGATGGGATCCGGTGCTTTAGTGCTGGTATGATCGCATCCGACATGTTATGCACTCATTTTCCTTTATGCTTGCCCCTCCCGCACCTTGTCTGCTCTATTTTGTACCATGCCCATCCCGCTTTTCCATCCCCACCACCGTTTCCCATCAGAAATAGCCGAGCACGAGTGCCCATAAAAAAATATCGTCGTAACTTCACTATGAATGTCGCCGCCAGACGCAAAAAAAAGGGATGCAACACGAGGACTTCCCAGGAGGTCACCCATCCTAGTACTACTCTCGCCCAAGCACGCTTAACTTCGGAGTTCTGATGGGATCCGGTGCTTTAGTGCTGGTATGATCGCATCCGACATGTTATGCACTCATTTTCCTTTATGCTTGCCCCTCCCGCACCTTGTCTGCTCTATTTTGTACCATGCCCATCCCGCTTTTCCATCCCCACCACCGTTTCCCATCAGAAATAGCCGAGCACGAGTGCCCATAAAAAAATATCGTCGTAACTTCACTATGAATGTCGCCGCCAGAAAAAAAAAGGGATGCAACACGAGGACTTCCCAGGAGGTCACCCATCCTAGTACTACTCTCGCCCAAGCACGCTTAACTTCGGAGTTCTGATGGGATCCGGTGCTTTAGTGCTGGTATGATCGCATCCGACATGTTATGCACTCATTTTCCTTTATGCTTGCCCCTCCCGCACCTTGTCTGCTCTATTTTGTACCATGCCCATCCCGCTTTTCCATCCCCACCACCGTTTCCCATCAGAAATAGCCGAGCACGAGTGCCCATAAAAAAATATCGTCGTAACTTCACTATGAATGTCGCCGCCAGACGCAAAAAAAAAGGGATGCAACACGAGGACTTCCCAGGAGGTCACCCATCCTAGTACTACTCTCGCCCAAGCACGCTTAACTTCGGAGTTCTGATGGGATCCGGTGCTTTAGTGCTGGTATGATCGCATCCGACATGTTATGCACTCATTTTCCTTTATGCTTGCCCCTCCCGCACCTTGTCTGCTCTATTTTGTACCATGCCCATCCCGCTTTTCCATCCCCACCACCGTTTCCCATCAGAAATAGCCGAGCACGAGTGCCCATAAAAAAATATCGTCGTAACTTCACTATGAATGTCGCCGCCAGACGCAAAAAAAAGGGATGCAACACGAGGACTTCCCAGGAGGTCACCCATCCTAGTACTACTCTCGCCCAAGCACGCTTAACTTCGGAGTTCTGATGGGATCCGGTGCTTTAGTGCTGGTATGATCGCATCCGACATGTTATGCACTCATTTTCCTTTATGCTTGCCCCTCCCGCACCTTGTCTGCTCTATTTTGTACCATGCCCATCCCGCTTTTCCATCCCCACCACCGTTTCCCATCAGAAATAGCCGAGCACGAGTGCCCATAAAAAAATATCGTCGTAACTTCACTATGAATGTCGCCGCCAGACGCAAAAAAAAGGGATGCAACACGAGGACTTCCCAGGAGGTCACCCATCCTAGTACTACTCTCGCCCAAGCACGCTTAACTTCGGAGTTCTGATGGGATCCGGTGCTTTAGTGCTGGTATGATCGCATCCGACATGTTATGCACTCATTTTCCTTTATGCTTGCCCCTCCCGCACCTTGTCTGCTCTATTTTGTACCATGCCCATCCCGCTTTTCCATCCCCACCACCGTTTCCCATCAGAAATAGCCGAGCACGAGTGCCCATAAAAAAATATCGTCGTAACTTCACTATGAATGTCGCCGCCAGACGCAAAAAAAAGGGATGCAACACGAGGACTTCCCAGGAGGTCACCCATCCTAGTACTACTCTCGCCCAAGCACGCTTAACTTCGGAGTTCTGATGGGATCCGGTGCTTTAGTGCTGGTATGATCGCATCCGACATGTTATGCACTCATTTTCCTTTATGCTTGCCCCTCCCGCACCTTGTCTGCTCTATTTTGTACCATGCCCATCCCGCTTTTCCATCCCCACCACCGTTTCCCATCAGAAATAGCCGAGCACGAGTGCCCATAAAAAAATATCGTCGTAACTTCACTATGAATGTCGCCGCCAGACGCAAAAAAAAAGGGATGCAACACGAGGACTTCCCAGGAGGTCACCCATCCTAGTACTACTCTCGCCCAAGCACGCTTAACTTCGGAGTTCTGATGGGATCCGGTGCTTTAGTGCTGGTATGATCGCATCCGACATGTTATGCACTCATTTTCCTTTATGCTTGCCCCTCCCGCACCTTGTCTGCTCTATTTTGTACCATGCCCATCCCGCTTTTCCATCCCCACCACCGTTTCCCATCAGAAATAGCCGAGCACGAGTGCCCATAAAAAAATATCGTCGTAACTTCACTATGAATGTCGCCGCCAGACGCAAAAAAAAGGGATGCAACACGAGGACTTCCCAGGAGGTCACCCATCCTAGTACTACTCTCGCCCAAGCACGCTTAACTTCGGAGTTCTGATGGGATCCGGTGCTTTAGTGCTGGTATGATCGCATCCGACATGTTATGCACTCATTTTCCTTTATGCTTGCCCCTCCCGCACCTTGTCTGCTCTATTTTGTACCATGCCCATCCCGCTTTTCCATCCCCACCACCGTTTCCCATCAGAAATAGCCGAGCACGAGTGCCCATAAAAAAATATCGTCGTAACTTCACTATGAATGTCGCCGCCAGACGCAAAAAAAAGGGATGCAACACGAGGACTTCCCAGGAGGTCACCCATCCTAGTACTACTCTCGCCCAAGCACGCTTAACTTCGGAGTTCTGATGGGATCCGGTGCTTTAGTGCTGGTATGATCGCATCCGACATGTTATGCACTCATTTTCCTTTATGCTTGCCCCTCCCGCACCTTGTCTGCTCTATTTTGTACCATGCCCATCCCGCTTTTCCATCCCCACCACCGTTTCCCATCAGAAATAGCCGAGCACGAGTGCCCATAAAAAAATATCGTCGTAACTTCACTATGAATGTCGCCGCCAGACGCAAAAAAAAGGGATGCAACACGAGGACTTCCCAGGAGGTCACCCATCCTAGTACTACTCTCGCCCAAGCACGCTTAACTTCGGAGTTCTGATGGGATCCGGTGCTTTAGTGCTGGTATGATCGCATCCGACATGTTATGCACTCATTTTCCTTTATGCTTGCCCCTCCCGCACCTTGTCTGCTCTATTTTGTACCATGCCCATCCCGCTTTTCCATCCCCACCACCGTTTCCCATCAGAAATAGCCGAGCACGAGTGCCCATAAAAAAATATCGTCGTAACTTCACTATGAATGTCGCCGCCAGACGCAAAAAAAAGGGATGCAACACGAGGACTTCCCAGGAGGTCACCCATCCTAGTACTACTCTCGCCCAAGCACGCTTAACTTCGGAGTTCTGATGGGATCCGGTGCTTTAGTGCTGGTATGATCGCATCCGACATGTTATGCACTCATTTTCCTTTATGCTTGCCCCTCCCGCACCTTGTCTGCTCTATTTTGTACCATGCCCATCCCGCTTTTCCATCCCCACCACCGTTTCCCATCAGAAATAGCCGAGCACGAGTGCCCATAAAAAAATATCGTCGTAACTTCACTATGAATGTCGCCGCCAGACGCAAAAAAAAAGGGATGCAACACGAGGACTTCCCAGGAGGTCACCCATCCTAGTACTACTCTCGCCCAAGCACGCTTAACTTCGGAGTTCTGATGGGATCCGGTGCTTTAGTGCTGGTATGATCGCATCCGACATGTTATGCACTCATTTTCCTTTATGCTTGCCCCTCCCGCACCTTGTCTGCTCTATTTTGTACCATGCCCATCCCGCTTTTCCATCCCCACCACCGTTTCCCATCAGAAATAGCCGAGCACGAGTGCCCATAAAAAAATATCGTCGTAACTTCACTATGAATGTCGCCGCCAGACGCAAAAAAAAAGGGATGCAACACGAGGACTTCCCAGGAGGTCACCCATCCTAGTACTACTCTCGCCCAAGCACGCTTAACTTCGGAGTTCTGATGGGATCCGGTGCTTTAGTGCTGGTATGATCGCATCCGACATGTTATGCACTCATTTTCCTTTATGCTTGCCCCTCCCGCACCTTGTCTGCTCTATTTTGTACCATGCCCATCCCGCTTTTCCATCCCCACCACCGTTTCCCATCAGAAATAGCCGAGCACGAGTGCCCATAAAAAAATATCGTCGTAACTTCACTATGAATGTCGCCGCCAGACGCAAAAAAAAGGGATGCAACACGAGGACTTCCCAGGAGGTCACCCATCCTAGTACTACTCTCGCCCAAGCACGCTTAACTTCGGAGTTCTGATGGGATCCGGTGCTTTAGTGCTGGTATGATCGCATCCGACATGTTATGCACTCATTTTCCTTTATGCTTGCCCCTCCCGCACCTTGTCTGCTCTATTTTGTACCATGCCCATCCCGCTTTTCCATCCCCACCACCGTTTCCCATCAGAAATAGCCGAGCACGAGTGCCCATAAAAAAATATCGTCGTAACTTCACTATGAATGTCGCCGCCAGACGCAAAAAAAAGGGATGCAACACGAGGACTTCCCAGGAGGTCACCCATCCTAGTACTACTCTCGCCCAAGCACGCTTAACTTCGGAGTTCTGATGGGATCCGGTGCTTTAGTGCTGGTATGATCGCATCCGACATGTTATGCACTCATTTTCCTTTATGCTTGCCCCTCCCGCACCTTGTCTGCTCTATTTTGTACCATGCCCATCCCGCTTTTCCATCCCCACCACCGTTTCCCATCAGAAATAGCCGAGCACGAGTGCCCATAAAAAAATATCGTCGTAACTTCACTATGAATGTCGCCGCCAGACGCAAAAAAAAGGGATGCAACACGAGGACTTCCCAGGAGGTCACCCATCCTAGTACTACTCTCGCCCAAGCACGCTTAACTTCGGAGTTCTGATGGGATCCGGTGCTTTAGTGCTGGTATGATCGCATCCGACATGTTATGCACTCATTTTCCTTTATGCTTGCCCCTCCCGCACCTTGTCTGCTCTATTTTGTACCATGCCCATCCCGCTTTTCCATCCCCACCACCGTTTCCCATCAGAAATAGCCGAGCACGAGTGCCCATAAAAAAATATCGTCGTAACTTCACTATGAATGTCGCCGCCAGACGCAAAAAAAAGGGATGCAACACGAGGACTTCCCAGGAGGTCACCCATCCTAGTACTACTCTCGCCCAAGCACGCTTAACTTCGGAGTTCTGATGGGATCCGGTGCTTTAGTGCTGGTATGATCGCATCCGACATGTTATGCACTCATTTTCCTTTATGCTTGCCCCTCCCGCACCTTGTCTGCTCTATTTTGTACCATGCCCATCCCGCTTTTCCATCCCCACCACCGTTTCCCATCAGAAATAGCCGAGCACGAGTGCCCATAAAAAAATATCGTCGTAACTTCACTATGAATGTCGCCGCCAGACGCAAAAAAAAGGGATGCAACACGAGGACTTCCCAGGAGGTCACCCATCCTAGTACTACTCTCGCCCAAGCACGCTTAACTTCGGAGTTCTGATGGGATCCGGTGCTTTAGTGCTGGTATGATCGCATCCGACATGTTATGCACTCATTTTCCTTTATGCTTGCCCCTCCCGCACCTTGTCTGCTCTATTTTGTACCATGCCCATCCCGCTTTTCCATCCCCACCACCGTTTCCCATCAGAAATAGCCGAGCACGAGTGCCCATAAAAAAATATCGTCGTAACTTCACTATGAATGTCGCCGCCAGACGCAAAAAAAAGGGATGCAACACGAGGACTTCCCAGGAGGTCACCCATCCTAGTACTACTCTCGCCCAAGCACGCTTAACTTCGGAGTTCTGATGGGATCCGGTGCTTTAGTGCTGGTATGATCGCATCCGACATGTTATGCACTCATTTTCCTTTATGCTTGCCCCTCCCGCACCTTGTCTGCTCTATTTTGTACCATGCCCATCCCGCTTTTCCATCCCCACCACCGTTTCCCATCAGAAATAGCCGAGCACGAGTGCCCATAAAAAAATATCGTCGTAACTTCACTATGAATGTCGCCGCCAGACGCAAAAAAAAGGGATGCAACACGAGGACTTCCCAGGAGGTCACCCATCCTAGTACTACTCTCGCCCAAGCACGCTTAACTTCGGAGTTCTGATGGGATCCGGTGCTTTAGTGCTGGTATGATCGCATCCGACATGTTATGCACTCATTTTCCTTTATGCTTGCCCCTCCCGCACCTTGTCTGCTCTATTTTGTACCATGCCCATCCCGCTTTTCCATCCCCACCACCGTTTCCCATCAGAAATAGCCGAGCACGAGTGCCCATAAAAAAATATCGTCGTAACTTCACTATGAATGTCGCCGCCAGACGCAAAAAAAAGGGATGCAACACGAGGACTTCCCAGGAGGTCACCCATCCTAGTACTACTCTCGCCCAAGCACGCTTAACTTCGGAGTTCTGATGGGATCCGGTGCTTTAGTGCTGGTATGATCGCATCCGACATGTTATGCACTCATTTTCCTTTATGCTTGCCCCTCCCGCACCTTGTCTGCTCTATTTTGTACCATGCCCATCCCGCTTTTCCATCCCCACCACCGTTTCCCATCAGAAATAGCCGAGCACGAGTGCCCATAAAAAAATATCGTCGTAACTTCACTATGAATGTCGCCGCCAGACGCAAAAAAAAGGGATGCAACACGAGGACTTCCCAGGAGGTCACCCATCCTAGTACTACTCTCGCCCAAGCACGCTTAACTTCGGAGTTCTGATGGGATCCGGTGCTTTAGTGCTGGTATGATCGCATCCGACATGTTATGCACTCATTTTCCTTTATGCTTGCCCCTCCCGCACCTTGTCTGCTCTATTTTGTACCATGCCCATCCCGCTTTTCCATCCCCACCACCGTTTCCCATCAGAAATAGCCGAGCACGAGTGCCCATAAAAAAATATCGTCGTAACTTCACTATGAATGTCGCCGCCAGACGCAAAAAAAAAGGGATGCAACACGAGGACTTCCCAGGAGGTCACCCATCCTAGTACTACTCTCGCCCAAGCACGCTTAACTTCGGAGTTCTGATGGGATCCGGTGCTTTAGTGCTGGTATGATCGCATCCGACATGTTATGCACTCATTTTCCTTTATGCTTGCCCCTCCCGCACCTTGTCTGCTCTATTTTGTACCATGCCCATCCCGCTTTTCCATCCCCACCACCGTTTCCCATCAGAAATAGCCGAGCACGAGTGCCCATAAAAAAATATCGTCGTAACTTCACTATGAATGTCGCCGCCAGACGCAAAAAAAGGGATGCAACACGAGGACTTCCCAAGAGGTCACCCATCCTAGTACTACTCTCGCCCAAGCACGCTTAACTTCGGAGTTCTGATGGGATCCGGTGCTTTAGTGCTGTATGATCGCATCCGACATGTTATGCACTCATTTTCCTTTATGCTTGCCCCTCCCGCACCTTGTCTGCTCTATTTTGTACCATGCCCATCCCGCTTTTCCATCCCCACCACCGTTTCCCATCAGAAATAGCCGAGCACGAGTGCCCATAAAAAAATATCGTCGTAACTTCACTATGAATGTCGCCGCCAGACGCAAAAAAAAGGGATGCAACACGAGGACTTCCCAGGAGGTCACCCATCCTAGTACTACTCTCGCCCAAGCACGCTTAACTTCGGAGTTCTGATGGGATCCGGTGCTTTAGTGCTGGTATGATCGCATCCGACATGTTATGCACTCATTTTCCTTTATGCTTGCCCCTCCCGCACCTTGTCTGCTCTATTTTGTACCATGCCCATCCCGCTTTTCCATCCCCACCACCGTTTCCCATCAGAAATAGCCGAGCACGAGTGCCCATAAAAAAATATCGTCGTAACTTCACTATGAATGTCGCCGCCAGACGCAAAAAAAAGGGATGCAACACGAGGACTTCCCAGGAGGTCACCCATCCTAGTACTACTCTCGCCCAAGCACGCTTAACTTCGGAGTTCTGATGGGATCCGGTGCTTTAGTGCTGGTATGATCGCATCCGACATGTTATGCACTCATTTTCCTTTATGCTTGCCCCTCCCGCACCTTGTCTGCTCTATTTTGTACCATGCCCATCCCGCTTTTCCATCCCCACCACCGTTTCCCATCAGAAATAGCCGAGCACGAGTGCCCATAAAAAAATATCGTCGTAACTTCACTATGAATGTCGCCGCCAGACGCAAAAAAAAGGGATGCAACACGAGGACTTCCCAGGAGGTCACCCATCCTAGTACTACTCTCGCCCAAGCACGCTTAACTTCGGAGTTCTGATGGGATCCGGTGCTTTAGTGCTGGTATGATCGCATCCGACATGTTATGCACTCATTTTCCTTTATGCTTGCCCCTCCCGCACCTTGTCTGCTCTATTTTGTACCATGCCCATCCCGCTTTTCCATCCCCACCACCGTTTCCCATCAGAAATAGCCGAGCACGAGTGCCCATAAAAAAATATCGTCGTAACTTCACTATGAATGTCGCCGCCAGATGCAAAAAAAAGGGATGCAACACGAGGACTTCCCAGGAGGTCACCCATCCTAGTACTACTCTCGCCCAAGCACGCTTAACTTCGGAGTTCTGATGGGATCCGGTGCTTTAGTGCTGGTATGATCGCATCCGACATGTTATGCACTCATTTTCCTTTATGCTTGCCCCTCCCGCACCTTGTCTGCTCTATTTTGTACCATGCCCATCCCGCTTTTCCATCCCCACCACCGTTTCCCATCAGAAATAGCCGAGCACGAGTGCCCATAAAAAATATCGTCGTAACTTCACTATGAATGTCGCCGCCAGACGCAAAAAAAAGGGATGCAACACGAGGACTTCCCAGGAGGTCACCCATCCTAGTACTACTCTCGCCCAAGCACGCTTAACTTCGGAGTTCTGATGGGATCCGATGCTTTAGTGCTGGTATGATCGCATCCGACATGTTATGCACTCATTTTCCTTTATGCTTGCCCCTCCCGCACCTTGTCTGCTCTATTTTGTACCATGCCCATCCCGCTTTTCCATCCCCACCACCGTTTCCCATCAGAAATAGCCGAGCACGAGTGCCCATAAAAAAATATCGTCGTAACTTCACTATGAATGTCGCCGCCAGACGCAAAAAAAAGTGACGCAACACGAGGACTTCCCAGGAGGTCACCCATCCTAGTACTACTCTCGCCCAAGCACGCTTAACTTCGGAGTTCTGATGGGATCCGGTGCTTTAGTGCTGGTATGATCGCATCCGACATGTTATGCACTCATTTTCCTTTATGCTTGCCCCTCCCGCACCTGTCTGCTCTATTTTGTACCATGCCCATCCCGCTTTTCCATCCCCACCACCGTTTCCCATCAGAAATAGCCGAGCACGAGTGCCCATAAAAAAATATCGTCGTAACTTCACTATGAATGTCGCCGCCAGACGCAAAAAAAAGGGATGCAACACGAGGACTTCCCAGGAGGTCACCCATCCTAGTACTACTCTCGCCCAAGCACGCTTAACTTCGGAGTTCTGATGGGATCCGGTGCTTTAGTGCTGGTATGATCGCATCCGACATGTTATGCACTCATTTTCCTTTATGCTTGCCCCTCCCGCACCTTGTCTGCTCTATTTTGTACCATGCCCATCCCGCTTTTCCATCCCCACCACCGTTTCCCATCAGAAATAGCCGAGCACGAGTGCCCATAAAAAAATATCGTCGTAACTTCACTATGAATGTCGCCGCCGCAAAAAAAAAGGGATGCAACACGAGGACTTCCCAGGAGGTCACCCATCCTAGTACTACTCTCGCCCAAGCACGCTTAACTTCGGAGTTCTGATGGGATCCGGTGCTTTAGTGCTGGTATGATCGCATCCGACATGTTATGCACTCATTTTCCTTTATGCTTGCCCCTCCCGCACCTTGTCTGCTCTATTTTGTACCATGCCCATCCCGCTTTTCCATCCCCACCACCGTTTCCCATCAGAAATAGCCGAGCACGAGTGCCCATAAAAAAATATCGTCGTAACTTCACTATGAATGTCGCCGCCAGACGCAAAAAAAAGGGATGCAACACGAGGACTTCCCAGGAGGTCACCCATCCTAGTACTACTCTCGCCCAAGCACGCTTAACTTCGGAGTTCTGATGGGATCCGGTGCTTTAGTGCTGGTATGATCGCATCCGACATGTTATGCACTCATTTTCCTTTATGCTTGCCCCTCCCGCACCTTGTCTGCTCTATTTTGTACCATGCCCATCCCGCTTTTCCATCCCCACCACCGTTTCCCATCAGAAATAGCCGAGCACGAGTGCCCATAAAAAAATATCGTCGTAACTTCACTATGAATGTCGCCGCCAGACGCAAAAAAGGGATGCAACACGAGGACTTCCCAGGAGGTCACCCATCCTAGTACTACTCTCGCCCAAGCACGCTTAACTTCGGAGTTCTGATGGGATCCGGTGCTTTAGTGCTGGTATGATCGCATCCGACATGTTATGCACTCATTTTCCTTTATGCTTGCCCCTCCCGCACCTTGTCTGCTCTATTTTGTACCATGCCCATCCCGCTTTTCCATCCCCACCACCGTTTCCCATCAGAAATAGCCGAGCACGAGTGCCCATAAAAAAATATCGTCGTAACTTCACTATGAATGTCGCCGCCAGACGACAAAAAAAAGGGATGCAACACGAGGACTTCCCAGGAGGTCACCCATCCTAGTACTACTCTCGCCCAAGCACGCTTAACTTCGGAGTTCTGATGGGATCCGGTGCTTTAGTGCTGGTATGATCGCATCCGACATGTTATGCACTCATTTTCCTTTATGCTTGTCAACACCCGGATTTTTAAGTCCGGATGCCTATTATGTCATACATCGCAATCCCAGGAATATTGTTGTTGCGAGGCATAATAGTTAAGTATCACAGTCATCATTCATTACAAACCATAAAGTCTTACAACTTGGAATCACATGATCCATATTACATAAATAGTTGATCTATTGATCAACGAACTGGACGAACAAACACAAGTTCATAGCGGAAGCGTAAGATACAAGGACTCTATAGTCCACAGGCCAACGCTTGACGTCAGCAGACTCCTAGTTGTGGTAGACTTCCTGCTGCTCTTCCTCCTCGTACTGCTGCTCCTCTTCATAGTCTGGCCATTTGAATAGCCAGGGACACAGCCGTGAGTACTTTATGTACTCGCAAGCTAATACTAGTGTAAGTGCTAACATTTCTAGTAAAAAGGGGTGCTAAGCTCTAGTCTCTTTTGCATAAAGCCAATTTTAGTTTGCAAGTCTTTGTTCAATAATTATTCATGTGCTAACTAACTCAAGTGGGAACATTAGTGTCATTCCCACAACATTGTTGTGATTCAAAACCCAAGTCACCATTCATCCTCAACATTTTCAAGAATCTAATACTGGAAACTGTATGGCCTTTCCAACCGTCCGTAACCGTGGACACGGCTATTCGAATAGATTGACACTCTGCAGAGGTTGCACACTTGTGCCACAACATTTGATTTCATCCGTCGGGATAACCCCGAATCATCGTAACACAGTACGCGGATCATCAACCATAACCTTTCATTTACAAACTTTAGTATGAGCACCTCTCCCCATGAGCTTGGCCTCCCAGTGATGACCAACTGTCATCCTGGGAACTGCACAGGGCTTGGCCGTACAATTCACCTTCAATTCACATCATTCATCAACAACGGAGGCAGCCTCGGCATAACCCCTATGATGTGTGTTTAGAGGGAACCCATACTAAGGTACATAAACTTCTAGTTAAGCCTTTACCCATAATCAGGTATTGTGGGGGTACTGATGAATTGGAAAGGTATCGCATCCAAGCCAATATTAGTTTTATATCAAAAATCACTATCTTCTCTTGGTCATATTCACCTTCAAAGTTCATTTCATCAATTTCATCATCATCATTATTTCACCATCATGTTCCCATCTAGAGTAGTCATTTTTAATTTAGCACTAGCATCTAGATATGAGGGGTGCTAAGTATATTGCTTTGCTTCTAGGCTAATTTTGATACTCTTGTACTAATCTAACATTAACCCCATTGAATCATGAATCAAAAAGTACTTTAATAAATCAAAGCAATAAAACTTGCAAAGAAAGCTTGTAGTAAAACTTGGGATAGGCTTATGCTTCATAGGAAAAGATGAGAGTGCCTTGTCCTTGGTAGGACTTTGCACTTGCAAGAATATTAGCTTGCCTTGGTAGTTCTCAAACTGTTCCTCCTCCTCTTCTGGGTAGCAACCTTCCTCTTCCGGGTATTCTCCGGTACTAGCGTCTAAATTGGAATACGAGGTATAATCACTCACTAATTCAATGGCTATTCCAAACAACACATATAATCACACAAGCTATTCTAGGCACACAAATAATTTAATTAGGGTGCATTGGTTGTGTTGTTTGAGAAGAAAATAATTTCCTCTCATTACATATGTAAATGATAGTTTCCATAAAAGTTCTTGAGGAATAATTTCCTCTCATTGAAATATTCTTAAGATTTAATTTCTCAATAATCATTCATGAATTTTCTATTAACCTAAGTCCACCATTCATGATCATCAATTGAGAAAACAATTTAAATGAGGTAAACCACCTCATACCATTTAATAATACTACACATGCTTTAAATCTCCAAGTAATTCATATAAGAGAGTTTGGTCCAGGGGTCCAAACATCACATGAACTCATTTGAGACAAGATTTAAATGAAGTATGACACCTCATATGATTTGCATAATATTTTAGGACAATATCACTTAGGGAAAATAGCCATATTGTCCACTACTTAAACTAGGGCATGATCATGCAAGATGACCATACCATTTTATTGCATAATCAATTAGTGTAAGTAATATGTGAACTACTAGAGTTGGAATCAACTTAATATCTATTTTATTTGATTTTTAATTATTATTTGGGTAGGGAAAAGTCCCTGCCTTGTTATTTTTATCGAATTAATTCTACAACGAATCTGGTCATGAGACCAGTGGCATATTGTAGATAATTTCACTAGCTTTCCAAATATATAAAATTTGCTAAATTTGGCCAAGCCAAACAATTTCTATGCAATTTCAAAGTTGGGTCCAGTGGGGGAATTCAACTAAATTATTTAAATGAAATTTGAATAAAAGGGCCGGCGGGAAAAACTTAACGGGCCAAACGAATAACCAGGCCCAAGGCCAGCCCAGCCACGGTCCAGTGCCGCGCGGGCTGCCTGCCAGCGGGGGCCACCCGTCAGTGGGTGTTTCACCCCGAAACGGTACGCGAGCTGTGGCGCGTTGGATCAGAACACGATCCAACGGCTCACATGCATCGTCGTCGTCGACGAGATGCCGTCGCTGCTCCGGCGAGCCTAGGGGGTCGGAGGGCTCACCGTGGCTCCAGAGACGGTGGGCAGTGTGCTCGAGGTAGATGTGGACGACGGCGCGTCGACTGGTGGCAGCGGCTCGTCCTGGGGTGGCTCCAATCGACGGCGGCGTCCGCCAGGTACCGGCGGCTCCGATCTTCAAATTGGAGCAGCTCCGGCGACGATCGAGTGAGGGGAGTGGTGAGGGCGAAGCAGTGAGAGGTGGGGAGTGAGCTGGTGTGGTTTGATCGACGAAGGGGGAGCTCTATTTATAGCCACGCGAGTGTGCTGCGGGGCAGTGGCGTGGTCGACCATGGCGCGGCCTCTCCGGCGGGCTAATGGGCTGGGCGACGACGCGGCGCTGTTCAGGACGTCAAGGCGGTGCTCCTGGTGGCGACAGCGGGGTCGGGCGGTGCCTAACGCGGTCACGTCGCTTCCATGTCTGTCGCGGCCGCGGCGGACCAGGGTTTGCTTCTCCGGCGACGGCGGGTGCGGGTCGTGGTCGAGGGCGTGTCCAACGGCGTCGCGGTGTCACGGTGAAGCTCAAGGTGCTCGCAGGGGGTCCAGGGGCTGCGTGAGTGCGTGGGACGGCGCGTGTCCAGGGCGTGTCTGTGGCGCGGCACGCGCGACGCGAGCGGCATGGCTGGGCCGTTCTGGGCGCGCGTCGTGTGGGTGCTGTCGTCGTCGGCGTGATCGTGGCGGTGCTAGGGCGTCGTAGGGAGGTGAGGTGGTGGCCTGGGACACCAGGGCCACAGAGATGGGGGAAGGAGAAGAGGGGAGGCACGGCATGGCCGGCATGGGTGAGCATGGCCATGGCCATGGCCGGTGAGCCTCTTCCCTTAGGGTTTCTGTAGTGAGGTGAGGTAGAGAGGGGGCAGGGGAACCAGTAGGGTAGGTTTGGGTGAATTAGGGGTAGTAGATTCACTATTTGCAACTATTGCAAATAGTGCCCAAATTTGAAAAATGCAAAAATAACCAAATTCGAAATAATTCAAAAGGTGAAAGTTTTTGAAATGTGATTGTTGATATATGTTGTAAATGACCAGAGAGGATTTGAGGTGATGGTGGAATTTTTAAATTCCATGAATTTCCCAAAATGCTAAGTGTGAGATTGTTCACATTAATAAAAAGTTCCAACTTTGCATGTGTGTAGATTTTGATCCAAAAAGAATTTGGCATAGATTTCTTTACATAAAGTGTTCACCTTGATGTCCTCTTGGATGACATGCAAAGAGTGGCAAGGGTTTAGTTTGAAAATTTTGAAATACAGGGGTTCAAAGTGGGGACCAGATTATAATGGGCAGATTTGACCATTATTCTATGTGACCTCCATTTTTATTTGAATTCGATTTAATTGGTGTTTCTATGATTCACAAAGTTGTAATATGAGTTTAATAACATATTCCAACTAATGGTGAAGATCAATTTGGTCTATGGTCAAGATTTATGAAGATGGCATAGAGTCTATGTGAGGGTTTTAGGGTTTTAGCATTTGCCTTTATTTTATTTTATTTTATTTTCTTTGTGATCTTCACTTGATCACCTTAGGGTTTTCAGGGTTTAGCACACACACAAAGTACAAGCATCATGGCATATCACTCAAATGCACAAGTCCTATGCATGATACTATATGTAAGAAAAAGTTTTTGTTGGTTTGAAAATTTGCTCTCTGGAATTCTTCTAATTTTCTTTTATTGAAATTTGGGATGTTACAAACCCTTCCCCTTACAAAAGATCTCGTCCCGAGATCTAAAAGAAAATTAGGCACTAAAGAGATCTGGGTACTCCTTCTTCATGTCTTCCTCCCGCTCCCAAGTGGCTTCATCTTCGGTATGGTTGCTCCACTGTATCTTCAGAAACTTGATACTTCGGTGCGGGTGGTTCTGTAGGCTTCCTCCAGTATGCGGATAGGCACTTCGCGATATGTCAAGTCAGTGTTGATATCCACCGATCTATGGTCGATGTTCTTGAATACTTCAGTCTTCTCGGGGACTTCAAGGCACTTCCGGAGGAGTGAGATGTGGAACACGTCATGCACAGCCGCCATTTCTTCTGGTAGTTCCAGTTTATAAGACACTTCACCTCGGCGGCTGAGAACTTTGAAGGGTCCGACATATCGGGGTCCAAGCTTTCCTTTGCTGAAATCTCTGCATTCCCTTGAGGGGTGACACCTTGAGATAGACAAAGTCTCCGATCTCAAAGGTCATCTCTCGGCGTCTTTTGTCGGCGTAGCTCTTTTGTCTTGACTGCGCCGTCTTGAGGTACTCGCGGATCTTGTGCACCTTCTCTTCCGCTTCTCGAAGAACATCTGGGCCGAAGACTTGGCTTTCTCCTACTTCCGACCAGTTCAGGGGGGTACGGCATTTCCTTCCGAGGGCTTCAAAGGGGGCCATCTCAAGCTGGCTTGGTAGCTGTTGTTGTAAGAGAATTCTGCATAAGGTAGGCAATCTTCCCACTTGGATCCATACTCCAATACACAAGCTCTCAACATATCTTCCAATCTGGTTGACTCTTTCAGTCTGTCCATCCGTCTGCGGGTGAAGGCTGTGCTGAAATTTAGGGTTCCGAGTCCTTCATGCACTTCTGCCAGAATCTCGAGGTGAATTGAGATCCTCTATCACACTATCGACTCGGGGTTCCGTGCAGGGCGACAATTCTAGAGATATACAGCTCTGCTAACTTTGGGCCCTGGTAGGTGGTTTTGACAGGATAAATGGGCTACTTTGGTCGTCTATCGACAACTACCTGATGGAATCATTTCCTCTCTGGATTTGGGCAGTCCTGTGATAAAGTCCATTCCTACCGAGTCCCACTTCCATTCCGGAATCTGCAGTTGCACAGTCCTGCGGGTCGCCGATGTTCCCTTGACTCTCCTGACAGATGTCACACTTGGCGATGTAGCTTCCAATTTCTCTCTTCATTCCATGCCACCAGAATTGTTCCTTCAAATCCTGGTACATCTTGGTACCGCCGGGGTGGATAGAATAAAGGGTATCATGGGCTTCCTGCAGAATGACTTGCTTCAACTCTGAGTCCGATGGTACGCACAGGCGTTCTTTGTACCAAAGAACTCCTTCTTCATCTACAGTGAATCCCGGCTTTCCGCGCCAACCGGTTCTTGATTCCGTCCATGGCATTTCCCTTCTGGCTTCCTTGATCTGACCAATCAGGTGGGCTGAAGCTCTATGCTGGCTAAGAATCCTTCACTGACTAACTCCATTCTGAACTGCTCAAATTCTTGGTGTAGGCTGGGTTGTTCGGAGGCTATCATGGAATTTAACTGCATGGCAGTCTACTCAGGGCATCTGCCACTACATTGGCTTTGCCGGGGTGGTAATGGATTTCCATATCATAGTCTTTTATCAATTCTAACCATCTCCTCTGCCTCATGTTTAGTTCTTTCTGGGTGAAAATGTATTTCAGGCTCTTGTGATCGAATAGATCTCGCATCGATTACCCATGAGGTAATGACGCCACACTTTCAAAGCTAACACTACGGCTGCAAGCTCGAGGTCGTGGGTTGGGTAGTTCTGCTCATGCTGCTTTAGTTGCCGGGACAGGTATGAGATCACCTTGCCTTCCTTCATCACACATCCAAGACCAATCTTGGACGCATCACAGTAGACATCAAAGGGTTTGGTGATATCCGGCATGATTAAGATTGGGGCTGTGGTCAGTCTGGTTTTCAGTGTCTGGAAACTTTCCTCACACTTCTCCGTCCATTCAAACTTCTTATCCTTTTTCAACAGTTGGGTCATTGGTCGGGCGATACTGGAAAATCCTTCAACAAACCTACGGTAGTATCCAGCCAATCCCAGAAAGGCTCGGACATCAGTCTGAGTGGTTGGGGCTTTCCATTCTTTCACTGTTTTGATCTTGGCGGGATCTACGGCAATACCTCCTGCACAAGATGTGTCCAGGAATCCTACTTCCTTCAGCCAAAACTCACATTTGCTGAACTTAGCGTACAACCGATGTTCCCTTAGGTATCTAGGACTGCTTCAGGTGTTGCTCATGTCTCTTCGGTTTTGGAATAGATGAGAATGTCATCGATGAAGACAACGACAACTTATCCAAGAAGTTCATGAAAATCTTATTCATAAGGTTCATGAAGTAGGCGGGCATTGGTTAATCCAAAGGACATGACATTGTACTCGTACAATCCATATCTGGTGGTGAAGGCAGTTTTGGGAATATCCGATGCACGGATCTTCAGATGATAACCAGTCCTAAGATCAATCTTAGAGAACACGGTGGCACCGGTCAACTGGTCAAACAGGTCTTCTATCTTTGGCAAGGGGTATTTGTTTTTGATGGTGACATCGTTAAGCTTACGATAGTCCGTACATAAACGACTGCACCATCTTTCTTGTCCACAAACTGGGGATCTCCAAGACGCACTTGGTCGATCAGACCTTTGGCTAAAAGATCATCTAGTTGTTTCTTCAACTCCACTAGTTCTGCTGGGTTCATGCTGTAGGCTCTCTGGGCTATAGGTCCGTTCGGGGATTAACTCAATGATAAACTCGATATCCCGATCCTGGGCATACCGTAGACCTTCGGGAAACACATCAGATATCGGCATACAACCCTGATTTGATCCAGTTGTTGGTTTGGCTATACCTTGGTTGTGTTCGGGGTAATCTTTCGAGATGTGTTCTACTAGGATACCGGGCTGCTGGTCATGGTGATGGCTTTCTTGGCACAGTCAATCAATCCATGGTGTTTTGCCATCCAGTCCATTCCTAGTACTACTTCCAAACCTTTGGTTCCCAAAATAATCAGGTTGGCATAGAAGTCTACTTCATGGATTTTGATGGGTACATTTTTGCAAAATTTTCTGGCTTTGGTGGTTGATCCGGGGATTTGAACTATCATAACATGTTTCAAGCTGATAGGTTGAATTTTACTGGTGGATGCAAAGTCTTCGGTGACAAAGGAATGAGATGCTCCGGAATCAAACAACACTCTGGCAAGTACGGAATTAACAGAAAACATACCCAGTACAACGTCTGGTGCTTCCTGAGCTTCTTCAGATCATGTGGAAGAGACGGCCGTTGCGGTTATTGGGGTTGTTGGGGGCGAACTTTTTGCCGGTGGAGACACGGCGTTGTTGCTGAGCAGGTGCAGCGGTGTTGCCTGCGAGCTTGGCGAGCCTCTTGGGACACTCGTTGGAGTAGTGCCCCACTACACCACACTCATAGCAAGTGATAGTGGCCTTGTCCTTGGTCGCAACGGGGATGGCGTTGCTTCCAGTCCTGGGCGCGGTGTTGGTGTTGTTGTTGTTGGTGTTGGGGGCTCGCACGGGGCGCGGTTGAAGTTGTTGGTGTGGTTCTGGTAGTTGTGGTTGTTGTTGTGATGGCCTCCTGGCCTAGGGTTTCCTCCACTCCGGTTTTGATAACCCGGGCGTGAAGTCTGCATCTGGGGTTTGTTGTTGTTTCTCGGAGTGAAACCTCCACTTGAGCTGGGGCGATACTTAGGGGCATGACTGGGCCCACTCTGGTGCATCATTCGGCGTTTGCGATTCTCATTGGCTTGGTTGAGTTTGCCTTCCATCTGGATGGCAGAGTCCACTAGGGCTTCTAGGTCTGCGAAGGGTATGTTGACCAGGACAGTCTGCATCTCATCATGCAGTCCGTTGAGGAATCTCTCCTGCCTTTTCTCAGTGGTGTCTCGTCGGGGGCGTACCTTGACAGAGTAAGGAACCTGTCGCGGTATTCTACCACCGTCATCCGGCCTTGTTTGAGTTCACGGAACTCATCTCTCATCTTCTTGATCAACCCGGGGGCACATGGTACTTGCTGAACTTGAGCTTGAAGTCTGCCCAAGTCATGACTTGACCCCCGTTCATGGCACGGGTGCTAGTCCACCAGGCTCTAGCGGGTCCGGCTAAGTAGTGCGTGGCAAACAGCACTTTCTCATTGGCTTCTACTCCAGCCACTTCAAGGTTATTTTCCATGGTTTGCAACCAAGTCGTCTGCATCTAAGGGCTCTTCAGTCTTGCTGAAAACAGGGTTTGTGTTCTGGAAGTTCTTGAGTTTGGACCCAGGGTGATCATGGTTGCCATGGCCAAAGTTGTTGTTGGCCAGCTGCTGCAATGCTGCTAAGTTGGCTTGGCGTTCAGCTCGATCAGTCTCCCTGTCTGCCATCAGGGTCTGTAGCAGTTGCATCATTGCATCCGGGTTCGCGTTGCGATTTGGACGAGTCATCTGAACAGGTAGACAGTTTATGAGATAAGAGGGAAAAATTCTATGTCTTGTTTGGGGTAGTTTTTGAAAAACTTTTAAAACTTGTAAACGTTTTTGATGATAACACACAACATTCATTCATTCATGCATCACAGATTACATGCGAACATAACCAGGGTTTTAAGAACCCTTCTTCTTCCTTCTACGATACAAGGGACCGGATACATACTCATACCCAGGGTTTTAAGAACCCTTCATGCTACGATACAAAGGACGGGGTACAAGCCATTCCTACACATGTGATCTAGTGCAACTACCCCTCAATATCAACGTCCACATCGATGGTGATGATCCCATCCTCCTCGGCTTCAAGGAACTCGTAGTCCTCCTCATCGGTGAACTCATCATCCTCAAAGTCGTTGTCGTCACTCAGGAAGTCATCGCCTCCCTGAATGTCGTCTCCATCCTCCTCCATCTCCTGGATCTGGTCCTGCTGGGTCCGGACAGTCACCTCCAAAGTGCGGATCTTCTCGCGAAGACGGCTGATAGTGGCATCCTTCTTGGCGCGCTGCAGGCGGAGTGACTTGCGGTCCTTGGCGAGCATCCGGATAGCTTCGGCATGGTGAGCCAAAGTCATCTGGGCACGGTGGTTGTGAACACGCGTCAGCTCCAGTTCCTTCCGGGTCTCATGGAGCATAAAGTCCAGATGCTGCACATGGATCTTGAGCACCGGGTGCGAAGAGAGTGCCATGGGTTCTCCCATGGTGTCGTGCCTCGCGAAGTGGGCGAAGCGGCTTCCCCGGAGTGCGGCGATGTTCTGTCCGCACACCCGAGCAAGTCCCTCCTGAAGAGCGTGAGCAAGTCCCGTCCGGCCAGTTGCATGCCTTGAAGGGAAAAGGATCCTCTCCGAGATGGGAGGGCTCCGAACTTCCCTTCAAGTCAGCGTGATCATCCACTGCTGTTCCCCGGTGGGGGTGTCGTGGATCCGGACTCCATGGAACTGGGGAGGTGGGCGTTCGAGCCTCTCGGACACCAGGTACAAGTCGCGCTCGAACACCAGGCTTCCTCCGTTCTCCAGATCGTAGGTCTCCGTCTGGACGTAGGGCTCCATCTGAAAGTGAAATGGATGAGTAAGTTAGAGATGTGACTAAGTGTGGCAAAATTTTAGGTATATTTCTTAAGGAAGAACATGACTTCTTATTTTTCAACGGACTTTAAGGAGAAGACAAAGACTTAGTTTTTCAGAAATACTTCATTCTTTTTTGAAACTAAATTTTTCAGACGTCCATTCTAAACTAGGGTCTCCTAAGGTCAAACAATGGCTCCGATACCAACTTGTCAACACCCGGATTTTTAAGTCCGGATGCCTATTATGTCATACATCGCAATCCCAGGAATATTGTTGTTGCGAGGCATAATAGTTAAGTATCACAGTCATCATTCATTACAAACCATAAAGTCTTACAATTGGAATCACATGATCCATATTACACAAATAGTTGATCTATTGATCAACGAACTGGTCAACGAACAAACACAAGTTCATAGCGGAAGCGTAAGATACAAGGACTCTATAGTCCACAGGCCAACGCTTGACGTCGCAGACTCCTAGTTGTGGTAGACTCTCCTGCTCTTCCTCCTCGTACTGCTGCTCCTCTTCATAGTCTGGCCATTTGAATAGCCAGGGACACAGCCGTGAGTACTTTATGTACTCGCAAGCTAATACTAGTGTAAGTGCTAACATTTCTAGTGGGTGCTAAGCTCTAGTCTCTTTTGCATAAAGCCAATTTTAGTTTGCAAGTCTTTGTTCAATAATTATTCATGTGCTAACTAACTCAAGTGGGAACATTAGTGTCATTCCCACAACATTGTTGTGATTCAAAACCCAAGTCACCATTCATCCTCAACATTTTCAAGAATCTAATACTGGAAACTGTATGGCCTTTCCAACCGTCCGTAACCGTGGACACGGCTATTCGAATAGATTGACACTCTGCAGAGGTTGCACACTTGTGCCACAACATTTGATTTCATCCGTCGGGATAACCCCGAATCATCGTAACACAGTACGCGGATCATCAACCATAACCGTTCATTTACAAACTTTAGTATGAGCACCTCTCCCCATGAGCTTGGCCTCCCAGTGATGACCAACTGTCATCCTGGGAACTGCACAGGGCTTGTACAATTCACCTTCAATTCACATCATTCATCAACAACGGAGGCAGCCTCAGCATAACCCCTATGATGTGTGCTTAGAGGGAACCCATACTAAGGTACATAAACTTCTAGTTAAGCCTTTACCCATAATCAGGTATTGTGGGGGTACTGATGAATTGGAAAGGTATCGCATCCAAGCCAATATTAGTTTTATATCAAAAATCACTATCTTCTCTTGGTCATATTCACCTTCAAAGTTCATTTCATCAATTTCATCATCATCATTATTTCACCATCATGTTCCCATCTAGAGTAGTCATTTTTAATTGAGCACTAGCATCTAGATATGAGGGGTGCTAAGTATATTGCTTTGCTTCTAGGCTAATTTTGATACTCTTGTACTAATCTAACATTAACCCCATTGAATCATGAATCAAAAAGTACTTTAATAAATCAAAGCAATAAAACTTGCAAAGAAAGCTTGTAGTAAAACTTGGGATAGGCTTATGCTTCATAGGAAAAGATGAGAGTGCCTTGTCCTTGGTAGGACTTTGCACTTGCAAGAATATTAGCTTGCCTTGGTAGTTCTCAAACTGTAGCAACCTTCCTCTTCCGGGTATTCTCCGGTACTAGCGTCTAAATTGGAATACGAGGTATAATCACTCACTAATTCAATGGCTATTCCAAACAACACATATAATCACACAAGCTATTCTAGGCACACAAATAATTTAATTAGGGTGCATTGGTTGTGTTGTTTGAGAAGAAAATAATTTCCTCTCATTACATATGTAAATGATAGTTTCCATAAAAGTTCTTGAGGAATAATTTCCTCTCATTGAAATATTCTTAATTTTCTATTTCTAATCCACCATTCATGATCATCAATTGAGAAAACAATTTAAATGAGGTAAACCACCTCATACCATTTAATAATACTACACATGCTTTAAATCTCCAAGTAATTCATATAAGAGAGTTTGGTCCAGGGGTCCAAACATCACATGAACTCATTTGAGACAAGATTTAAATGAAGTATGACACCTCATATGATTTGCATAATATTTTAGGACAATATCACTTAGGGAAAATAGCCATATTGTCCACTACTTAAACTAGGGCATGATCATGCAAGTGACCATACCATTTTATTGCATAATCAATTAGTGTAAGTAATATGTGAACTACTAGAGTTGGAATCAACTTAATATCTATTTTATTTGATTTTTAATATTATTTGGCAGAAAAGTCCCTGTCTGTTATTTTTATCGAATGAATTTATAATAATTAATATATTCAGGGTATTGTAGATGACTTCACTAGCTTCAAATATAAATTTCACAATTGGCTAAGCCAAACACTTTGGTGCAATTTCAGTTGGGTCCAGTGGGGGAATTCAACTAAATTATTTAAATGAAATTTGAATGTGGGCCGGCGGGAAACTTAATGGCTAAACGGGACACCAGGCTCAAGGGTCAGTCTGGCCCACGCGTCCACGCACGCGTGGGCTGCCTGACAGCGGGGGCCACCCGTCAGTGGGTGTTTCGCCCCGAAACGGTACGCGAGCTGTGGCGCGTTGGATCAGAACACGATCCAACGGCTCACATGCATCGTCGTCGTCGACGAGATGCCGTCGCTGCTCCGGCGAGCCTAGGGGGTCGGAGGGCTCACCGTGGCTCCAGAGACGGTGGGCAGTGTGCTCGAGGTAGATGTGGACGACGGCGCGTCGACTGGTGGCAGCGGCTCGTCCCGTGGTGGCTCCAATCGACGGCGGCGTCCGCCAGGTACCGGCGGCTCCGATCTTCAAATTGGAGCAGCTCCGGCGACGATCGAGTGAGGGGAGTGGTGAGGGCGAAGCAGTGAGAGGTGGGGAGTGAGCTGGTGTGGTTTGATCGACGAAGGGGGAGCTCTATTTATAGCCACGCGAGTGTGCTGCGGGGCAGTGGCGTGGTCGACCATGGCGCGGCCTCTCCGGCGGGCTAATGGGCTGGGCGACGACGCGGCGCTGTTCAGGACGTCAAGGCGGTGCTCCTGGTGGCGACAGCGGGGTCGGGCGGTGCCTAACGCGGTCACGTCGCTTCCATGTCTGTCGCGGCCGCGGCGGACCAGGGTTTGCTTCTCGGGTGCGGGTCGTGGTCGAGGGCGTGTCCAACGGCGTCGCGGTGTCACGGTGAAGCTCAAGGTGCTCGCAGGGGGTCCAGGGGCTGCGTGAGTGCGTGGGACGGCGCGTGTCCAGGGCGTGTCTGTGGCGCGGCACGCGCGACGCGAGCGGCATGGCTGGGCCGTTCTGGGCGCGCGTCGTGTGGGTGCTGTCGTCGTCGGCCGTGATCGTGGCGGTGCTAGGGCGTCGTAGGGAGGTGAGGTGGTGGCCTGGGACACCAGGGCCACAGAGATGGGGGAAGGAGAAGAGGGGAGGCACGGCATGGCCGGCATGGGTGAGCATGGCCATGGCCATGGCCGGTGAGCCTCTCCCCTTAGGGTTTCTGTAGGTAGGTGAGGTAGAGAGGGGGCAGGGGAACCAGTAGGGTAGGTTTGGGTGAATTAGGGGTAGTAGATTCACTATTTGCAACTATTGCAAATAGTGCCCAAATTTGAAAAATGCAAAAATAACCAAATTCGAAATAATTCAAAAGGTGAAAGTTTTTGAAATGTGATTGTTGATATATGTTGTAAATGATCAGAGAGGATTTGAGGTGATGGTGGAATTTTTAAATTCCATGAATTTCCCAAAATGCTAAGTGTGAGATTGTTCACATTAATAAAAAGTTCCAACTTTGCATGTGTGTAGATTTTGATCCAAAAAGAATTTGGCATAGATTTCTTTACATAAAGTGTTCACCTTGATGTCCTCTTGGATGACATGCAAAGAGTGGCAAGGGTTTAGTTTGAAAATTTTGAAATACAGGGGTTCAAAGTGGGGACCAGATTATAATGGGCAGATTTGACCATTATTCTATGTGACCTCAATTTTTATTTGAATTCGATTTAATTGGTGTTTCTATGATTCACAAAGTTGTAATATGAGTTTAATAACATATTCCAACTAATGGTGAAGATCAATTTGGTCTAGGGTCAAGATTTATGAAGATGGCATAGAGTCTATGTGAGGGTTTTAGGGTTTTAGCATTTGCCTTTATTTTATTTTATTTTATTTTCTTTGTGATCTTCACTTGATCACCTTAGGGTTTTCAGGGTTTAGCACACACACAAAGTACAAGCATCATGGCATATCACTCAAATGCACAAGTCCTATGCATGATACTATATGTAAGAAAAAGTTTTTGTTGGTTTGAAAATTTGCTCTCTGGAATTCTTCTAATTTTCTTTTATTGAAATTTGGGATGTTACATTGCCCCTCCCGCACTTGTCTCTGCTCTATTTTGTATCATGCCCATCCCGCTTTTCCATCCCCACCACCGTTTCCCATTAGGGCCACGAGTGCCTATAAAAATATCGTCGTAACTTCACTATGAATGTCGCCGCCAGATGCAAATAAAGGGATGCAACACGAGGACCTCCTGTGAGTCCCAACCCTGTACTACTCTCGCTCAAGCACGCTAACTTCGAGTTCTCGATGGGATCCGGTGTTTAGGTGCTGGTATGACGCATCCCGGACATGTTATGCACCGCATTTTTCCTTTATGCTTGCCCTCCTGCACTCTGCCCTATTTTGTACCATGCCCATCCCGCTTTTCCATCCCCACCACCGTTTCCCATCAGAAATAGCCGGGCACCCGAGTGCCCATAAAAAAATATCGTCATAACTTCACTATGAATGTCGCCGCTGGGATTTGAAAAGGGATGCACCACGAGATTTCGTGATGTCACCCATCCTATTACTACTCTCGCCCAAGCACGCTTAACTTCGGAGTTCTGATGGGATCCGGTGCTTTAGTGCTGGTATGATCGCATCCGACATGTTATGCACTCATTTTCTTTTATGCTTGCCCCTCCCGCACCTTGTCTGCTCTATTTTGTACCATGCCCATCCCGCTTCATCCCCACCACCGTTTCCCATCAGAAATAGCCGAGCACGAGTGCCCATAAAAAAATATCGGCGTAACTTCACTATGAATGTCGCCGCCAGACGCAAAAAAAGGGATGCAACACGAGGACTTCCCAAGAGGTCACCCATCCTAGTACTACTCTCGCCTAAGCACGCTTAACTTCGGAGTTCTGATGGGATCCGGTGCTTTTGATCGCATCCGACATGTTATGCACTCACTTTCCTTTATGCTTGCCCCTCCCGCACCTTGTCTACTCTATTTTGTACCATGCCCATCCCGCTTTTCCATCCCCACCACCGTTTCCCATCAGAAATAGCCGAGCACGAGTGCCCAAAAAAAAATAACTTCACTATGAATGTCGCCGCCAGACGCAAAAAAAGGGATGCAACACGAGGACTTCCTAGGAGGTCACCCATCCTAGTACTACTCTCGCCCAAGCACGCTTAACTTCGGAGTTCTGATGGGATCCGGTGCTTTAGTGCTGGTATGATCCCATATGTTATGCACTCATTTTCCTTTATGCTTGCCCCTCCCGCACCTTGTCTGCTCTATTTTGTACCATGCCCATCCCGCTTTTCCATCCCCACCACCGTTTCCCATCAAAAATAGCCGAGCACGAGTGCCCATAAAAAAATATCGTCGTAACTTCACTATGAATGTCGCCGCCAGACGCAAAAAAAGGGAACAAGGACTTCCCAGGAGGTCACCCATCCTAGTACCACTCTCGCCCAAGCACGCTTAACTTCGAAGTTCTGATGGGATCCGGTGCTTTAGTGCTGGTATGATCGCATCCGACATGTTATGCACTCATTTTCCTTTATGCTTGCCCCTCCCGCACCCTGTCTGCTCTATTTTGTACCATGCCCATCCCGCTTTTCCATCCCCACCACCGTTTCCCATCAGAAATAGCCGAGCACGAGTGCCCATAAAAATACGTCAGAATCTCCACTATGAATGCTCGCCGCGTACGCAAAAAAAGGGATGTAACATGAGGATTCTCAGGAGGCTGCCCATCCTAGTACTACTCCGCCCAAGCACGCTTAACTTCGGAGTTCTGATGGGATCCGGTGCTTTAGTGCTGGTATGATCGCATCCGACATGTTATGCACTCATTTTCCTTTATGCTTGTCCCTCCCGCACCTTGTCTGCTCTATTTTGTACCATGCCCATCCCGCTTTTCCATCCCCACCACCGTTTCCCATCAGAAGAAATAGCCGAGCACGAGTGCCCATAAAAAAATGTCGTCGTAACTTCACCATGAATGTCGCCGTCAGACGCAAAAAAAGGATGCAACACGAGGACTTCCCAGGAGGTCACCCATCCTAGTACTACTCTCGCCCAAGCATGCTTAACTTCGGAGTTCTGATGGGATCCGGTGCTGGTATGACCGCATCCGACATGTTATGCACTCATTTTCCTTTATGCTTGCCCCTCCCGCACCTTTGTCTGCTCTATTTTGTACCATGCCCATCCCGCTTTTCCCTCCATCTCACCATCAAGTTTCCCATCGTAAATAGCCGAGTACCAGTGCCTGGGCAAAAAAATATCGTCGTAATCTCACTATGAATGTGTCGCCATTGTGGCGCAAAAAAAAAAAAGTGACGCAACACGAGGACTTCCCACAAGAGGTCACCCATCCTAGTACCACTCTCGCCCAAGCACGCTTAACTGATGGGATCCGGTGCTTTAGTGCTGGTATGACCGCATCCGACATGTTATGCACTCATTTTCCTTTATGCTTGCCCCTCCCGCACCTTGTCTGCTCTATTTTGTACCACGCCCATCCCGCTTTTCCATCCCCACCACCGTTTCCCATCAGAAAGAGCCGAGCACGAGTGCCCATAAAAAAATATCGTCAGAATTCATCTTCATGAGTCGTCGTCGCTGCACGCAAAAAGGATGCATTGATGACTTCCCAGGAGGTCACCCATCCTAGTACTACTCTCGCCCAAGCACGCTTAACTTCGGAGTTCTGATGGGATCCGGTGCTTTACTGCTGGTATGATCGCATCCGACATGTTATGCACTCATTTTCCTTTATGCTTGCCCCTCCCGCACCTTGTCTGCCCTATTTTGTACCATGCCCATCCCGCTTTTCCATCCCCACCACCGTTTCCCATCAGAAATAGCCGAGCACGAGTGCCCATAAAAAAATATCGTCGTAACTTCACTATGAATGTCGCCGCCAGACGCAAAAAAAGGGATGCAACACGAGGACTTCCTAGGAGGTCACCCATCCTAGTACTACTCTCGCCCAAGCACGCTTAACTTCGGAGGTCTGATGGGATCCGGTGCTTTAGTGCTGGTATGATCGCATCCGACATGTTATGCACTCATTTTTCTTTATGCTTGCCCCTCCCGCACCTGTCTGTTTATTTTTAAAATCACCATATGCTTCATCCTGCCTTTTTCATCCCCCACTCACTGCTTTCCCCATCGAAATAGGCCGAGCACGAGTGCTCCATAAAAAAATATCGCCGTGAACTCACTATGAATGTCGCCGCCGCACGCAAAAAAAAAAAAGGGATAAACATTAGACTTCTGCGAGGTCACCCATCCTAGCATTACCTCTTCTCGCCCAAGCGACTGGGCGAACTTCGGGTTCTGATGGATCCGTGAGCAGAGTGCTGAAGGATCGTATCCACATGTTATGCACTCATTTTTCTTTATGCTTGCCTCTCCCGCACCTTGTCTCTGCTTCTATTTTGTATCATGCCCATCCCGCTTTTCCATCCCCACCACCGTTTCCCATCAGAAATAGCCGAGCACGAGTGCCCATGAAAAATATCTGCTGCACTTCACGGCGTGAATGGCGCCACCGTACGCAAAAAAAAAAAAGGGAGTGCAACACGAGGACTTCCTGCAGAGGTCACCCATCCTAGCACGCCTCGCCCAAGCACGCTTAACTTCGAATTCTCGATGGATCTCGGTGCTTTAGTGCCGTACATCGCATCCATATGTTATGCACTACGCTTATGTTTACTCCCTCCACCCTTTGTCTGGGCTTGGTTTTACCATGCCCTGATCCTGGCTTTTCTCATCCTCACCCACCGTTTCCCCATCGTAAATAGCCGAGCACGAAAGTTCATAAAAAAATATCGTCGTAACTTCACTATGAATGTCGCCGCACGCAAAAAAAAGGGATGCAACACGAGGACTCCCCAGGAGGTCACCCATCCTAGTACTACTCTCGCCCAAGCACGCTTAACTTCGGAGTTCTGATGGGATCCGGTGCTTTAGTGCTGGTATGATCGCATCCGACATGTTATGCACTCATTTTCCTTTATGCTTGCGCCTCCCGCACCTTGTCTGCTCTATTTTGTACCATGCCCATCCCGCTTTTCCATCCCCACCACCGTTTCCCATCAGAAATAGCCGAGCACGAGTGCCCATAAAAAATCGCCGTAACTTCACTATGAATGTCGCCATGCAGACGCAAAAAAGGGATGCAACACGAGAACTCCAAGAGGTCACCCATCCTAGTACTACTCGCCACACGCTTAACTTCTAGGGGTTCTATGATCCGGTGTTTAGTGCCGGGTATGCGATCGCATCCGATATGTTATGCACTCATTTTCCTTTATGCTTGCCCCTCCCGCACCTTAATCGCTCTATTTTGTACCATGCCTTATCCGCTTTTCCATCCCCACCACCCGCCTCCCATCGTAAATAGCTGAGTGTTGAGTTCACAAAAAATATCGTCGTAACTTCACTATGAATGTCGCCGCCAGACGCAAAAAAAAGGGGATGCAACACGAGGACTTCCCAGGAGGTCACCCATCCTAGTACTACTCTCGCCCAAGCACGCTTAACTTCGGAGTTCTGATTCGGATCCGGTGCTTTAGTGCTGGTATGATCGCATCCGACATGTTATGCACTCATTTTCCTTTATGCTTGCCCTCCCGCACCTTGTCTGCTCTATTTTGTACCATGCCCATCCCGCTTTTCCCCACCACCGTTTCCCATCAGAAATAGCCGAGCACGAGTGCCCACAAAAAAATATCGTCGTAACTTCACCATGAATGTCGCCGTCAGACGCAAAAAAAGGGATGCAACACGAGGACTTCCCAGGAGGTCATCCTAGTACTACTCTCGCCCAAGCACGCTTAACTTCGGAGTTCTGATGGGATCCGGTGCTTTAGTGCTGCTATGATCGCATCCGACATGTTATGCACTCATTTTCCTTTATGCTTGCCCCTCCCGCACCTTGTCTGCTCTATTTGTACCATGCCCATCCCGTTTTTCCATCCCCACCACCGTTTCCCATCAGAAATAGCCGAGCACGAGTGCCCATAAAAAAATATCGCCGTAACTTCACTATGAATGTCGCCGCCAGATGAAAAAAAAAAAAAAAGTGACGAACACGAGGACTTCCTGTGAGGTCACCCATCCTAGTACTACTCTCGCCCAAGCACGCTTAACTTCGGAGTTCCGATGGGATCCGGTGCTTTAGTGCTGGTATGATCGCATCCGACATGTTATGCACTCATTTTCCTTTATGCTTGCCCTCCCGCACCTTGTCTGCTCTATTTTGTACCATGCCCATCCCGCTTTTCCATCCCTACCACCGTTTCCCATCAGAAATAGCCGAGCACTTATGCTCATAAAAAAATATCGTCAGAATTTCACTATGAATGTCGCCGCCAGACGCAAAAAAAGGGATGCAACACGAGAACTTCCCAGGAGGTCA